>JAOQGN010131740.1:0-11560 GCA_027564295.1 Himantozoum antarcticum
GGCCATACTCACATGAGCGGACCAGTCATGTCCGTCTTTTCTAGGGTCAAGGTCATCTTACGAAAAATAATAAACAACGGGTAAACCAATAGTTATATAGCTACGCTATATAACTAATAATGGTAACTACCACCTACAACTACTACTACTATCACTACTGTAACTACTAGCCTGCCAATGTAATATCTGTAATAAACTGAGTGGTATAAACTTCACCTAAATACCAACTCTGCCAGCATTCAGTATCGCGAACAGTTTATATCCACATTTTGTAGAACAAGAAGCTCATCGGCCATCAGACCTCCACACAAGTGTTGAGAGATTTGGAGATATCATTGAGGACTAACCATATTCAGTAAGTTTAGAATTTCAACAAAACTAATTTCTAGGATTTTTAGCTTCATTGAGATGATGATGGTAGGTCATCGGAGTCACTTAGCGCGCACCGATTTTTGTAGGCCTGGTATAATTAGCTACTAGTTAAATTTAGCACTTATATGCTAGATTAATTTGTAAGTTCCTCAAGTCAGCAGTTGTCTGCTGTTTACTTTACCAATGGACTGTATAGTCACTAAATAGTGGTAACTTCCGACTTGGTACTACAGTGATATTCTAGTCTAGTTCTAGTTAAGCTGCCTGTAGTATGGTATCTTGTATCATATCATTCAGACACTGCTTGCTTGAGTTCTTAACTGCATACTGAGTGTTATTACATCCGTACAACTGATTTATAATTAATATAGAGTTGGGGACTAGGCTACTCTTTACCAAGCGGCAAGCGCCCTTCATTTATGTGTGCTCTAGGAACTCAAGCTCGTCTTACTAACTCCTAACTAATCCGCCATTAGATAGGTTGTGACCGCAATTTTGTAACAGAGTATCTGTACATTTTGACTCTTTATTAAACTAAAACTAAAACTCTGACCCTGCAAACACTCATTTAAGGACTGTGAGTTACAGACCTTCGGTACCCTCTCCGCTAGTACCTCCTTGATATGCCACTATGAAGTATGAACGCTTACTTGGTATAGTAGTACTGCTAGTGCTAAGTTACAGTCAAGTTATGTAAACTAGAGCAGTCATTTGGGCATCTCGGGTTACATCATAAATATGCTAACAGTATTCATATAACCTCAGATAGTGTAGTACTCCAAGCAGTTACATTATGTAAACTGTGAACAATGCATAAAATATAAAGATATGTGGATGACCTGTCTGTGTGATTCAGCTCAGAACTGTGATTTATTGCATAGCTATGCGTGGCTGCATAATAACTTTCTGTTACTGTATTATGTATTAGTCACGGCACAGGAACACCCACCCTCATTGTGTCAGCAATTCATCATCAAATCCATATATATTTTATTGGTTTTATTGGTATATATGTTGGGAATTTCTCAGTAGATTTATAATAGCTAAGAATAGTAAAACATTGAAACATTTGTGGGCAGCGAAATACGGGGAAAGCTAGCACTATTTGATCAGTTTACCATGCATGTATATTTGAAGGAGAATAATGGTGTTACAGCTTACACACATGACAACCATGTTCTTGTTTATAGTAGGATGAAGCTAAGATATAGCTGGGAATAGAGGAAGGAAGGGCGGGTCTAACTTATCACTTAATTAAATGCCCGTTTTGACCTCATTAAATGCAACAAAAATATTTGCATTCATGAATTTGTGGTTTGGCTAGGCATAGGTCCTAACTCCTAATGCTTTCCCAATCCCTAATTCTGCTTTGCTATTCCTGATGATTATGGTAATTGTTTATTGTGTTGTGTTATTTAGGTTACTACTGGTTGTAGGTAAATTTAGAATACATCTCAATTCATAACCAGAGTTTTGTTCCCTATTAGTTCTTGCTAGATTAGATGAAACATTGATTTCGGACAAATTCTACAGTCCGACAAATTCTGACAAAGTAACTACCTACTGTACCATCACGCAAGGATCCAATTATGTTTGGATTTCTAAACAACCGGTCTTGAGTCATTTTGTAATGGTTGATTTAATTTTCAACTATGAGTGTTTCAGTGATATTTTAGTCTTCAATCATGCTTGACAATTTGCATATATTGGTTGCTAAATAGCTGATTAGTAGCCTTGGCAGTTGGCACAGAGGAAGCAAATGGTTACTAGATGCACCTAGACTCTAGTTGTATCAGCTAGTCTGAGTTCTGAGACTTCTCATTGGAAAGGCCCGGCCCCTAATGCGGTGGGGTTGGCACCAGGTCTGTCGTCTGTGGTCCAACTGCATATGTTCTAATGGTGCACTGCTCTAACGCTACTACAAATCGGATGAAGATCATATGGCTATTAAATATACACGTAACGTCCCAACATAGGCCCATTGATATTATTAGGAACATATGAAATTGCAATATATTTCTTTCACCAGATGGTCAGGTTTGCTGTTTCGGTGAGAGCCTTGGTACTCTGGCTAGCCAGTCAATAGCGCCATCTCATGGTGATATTGCATTCATGAATGTAACTAGCCTATGTAGCTGTGTAGGCCTGTATATGAAACTTACTATAACTGTGGTAGTAGTACTGGCAGTAGCAATTTTGCATTGATCCGCCTATCAGATTTGCTTTGCTTGCTAATTAGCATGCAATACTCTATACAGTAATAATATCTATATCTAGGTTCTAAAGTTTGACATAATTTTGTGTCTAACCTATGTAAAACTATGCGTAAGTCCACCAAATTAAAGAAAAATCCAATGATGAGTCTCATCATTGGAGCCTCATCATTGGACAATATGCTCATCATAGATGAGCATATTGACAAATTTAATCGATTCTGTAATTCTACTCTGTTGCGTTGGTTACGCAACAGAGTGCATGCGATTTTTTAACACTGCCAAACCAAAACTCCCAACCACCCAACCTTAATGCTCATTTATGAACTGTCAGCTACCCACTATCCGTATCCAGAGAAATTCGCCTTATGGTTGAAGCGTGGGTATGGAATTGTATCTAAGGATTTATGACGAACTGTTATTTCTAATAAATCTGTCTGTTGTTCCTGGTCATGAAAGTTCGGAAAAAATGTGTCTGTTGTATCCTGGATGGTAATTCCTGATTGAAAACGGGATGAAATAAGCAGACTGACTATCAGCGATCTAAGCATGTATCACATGGAGTGTAGCCATATTTTGAAATTTATAAAATAATATTTGATGAACGTGACCTGTCAGTATGAACGACTCAGCAAAGACTCTATACTCGTTGTACTCACAGTTAATTATCATATCTTTGAGATTACTTCTGTTCTAGCAAGTAGCCAATCCCAATGTTTTAGGCTACTGACTACAATGTGTAGGTTACCGACGAGACTACATTATTTTGGGTTTTACTGACTGGAGGTTAGATATTTTACCGACTACAATGTTGTCTTACTCTCTTTTCACAGGTGGGTGAGAGATTTCCTAAATGATGAGCACAAAGGACTGGATGTACTGGTCGGTTACCTTTCTTTCACACAGATGCTCATGCAGTAAGTCTATTCTTCTAACTCGCTAGTCAACGTTCTCGGTAGCCTTCCTATTATAGCATTCCCTATATCGAGAAGACAACTCTACATTTGCCCAGGGTTCAGGCATTCCTTTTGTTCTCTGTGAGTAGCAGAGCAGATTACCACCATTGACACTGTATATCTTCCGTCAGTGATTGCTGACCATTCAGAATAAGTAGGCCTACTATGCGGATTATTTAATGCCAATCGAGTCGAAAGACTTGGTACATGACCGAATAGAGCCATGGATCACACAAACATTTTTAGTTTCCATGTTGTCATATTTCTTCCATTTTATTGTTTGCTTGGATCAAAGTGAGCATGGCTTCTACTGATTGTCATTGTGATTGTCAATTATAATTTCATAATGTTGTTTCTAACATCTTATCAATTGAATTTCATCATGTTGATGTTCAGTGTGTTACTTCCTATGACTAAGGATGTTGGCTGGCTATTTTGTGAATCAACACATATCCCCACAGCGAAACAATATATTTGGAATTATTGGTTGAATCATAAAGCTAAACATAAATGGTTTGGAAGTTTCCTAGTTACCCACATCAGTATAATAATTATCGATGTATGGTTATGGTTAGGAAACTGTTGCAATCGCTAGCATATAGATTCTACTAGTTATTGCAAATTTGTAGTTGGTAAGTCCTTGGCAGTTCTTACGGATTCAGTGATGCGAGTCCAGGGGTATTGATAACAATAATGTTTTGTAGTGTGATGCGTAACAGATCGATAAGGTAATACGTCATCGATAAACTTGCTGTTCTCTCTTGCATTATTAATCATCTCAAGTTGCCTAATATTAAAACTGTTTATTTTCCTCTTGAATAACTAGATTCAAGTAAACAGAATGCTTCTATAGAAAGAATTGACTCTATATGTATATTTCACAGCAGCAGTTGTAGCTGAAGTAGTTGTAGCTGAATTAGTTGTGACCTCCTGATTAGGCACTTCTCTAGATCACTATCTCCATAGAATACCAAGTAGAAATTATTAATTTTGTGCATATTTCTGCCCCAAATTAGCCTTGGGCCACACAGATGTGGTGGTAGACATTTTGGGGTTTTGTGGCACTCACCCCTGTTTCATTCACTACGAAACTACGCTATATTTGCGGATATGATAGTCTGAAATTGTGGGAATTATTGGGAATGTGCACGAAACAATCATTGCACTGCTGTCTGTCCATTTTCCTGATGAATCATCACCATCAACACTGTTTGATTGAAACCTTCCATTTCCTTGGCTGACTTGAGCAGACCCTACTTTATTCACATGATAATTAATTGAATTATATTGAAATAAACTGATTTCATAACATATTTTTTCTTCTCTATGTTTATCTACACATGTACATGTATATTAACAGTTCTAAAGCAAAGATTTTCTTTATTAGTCTACACACATTATAATATTATGTTGGTGTCCTCCGGTAGGTAAAGGTAACTGTCCGTATTAGGTATTTAGTATAGACCATAGACCATAGACCCTGATTTCTAACTGGTCGTTAGTTGCTAATGCAAGTTGGTTATGTTTTATCCATTACATGGAAGTGTCTTAATGTTTGTTGAGAGCATAATGTGATTAACTGTGGAACTATCGTGATCGATTTTCAGCAGTACTTTGAATTTGATTTCATCTGTTTCTGCAGGCTACCTAAAGGAAACAGGTTTGTTGTAATAAATTGCCAACTAATAATTGTGGTCCTTGTGTTTGTGAAAATATTACTGATAATGTGTTAATCATGCCTGTGCTTCTCATAAACTCAACTGGAACTCACATACAAACATCCCGCTCTGCAGTGACCCTTCCTGTGGCACCATATGGCGTATGGCACCATATGGCACCATGGCCATATTATGTCTCCCTCATCAACAGGAGTTGCTGCTCGCCAAAGGGTTTGGTTGTCCAATTTCGGGCACAGAAAAGTTATGCTAGAGCTAGAGTATGCATTTGCATCGACCATCGAGACACATTTTTGATTACTTGATTTACAACAGCACCCGCTTGTCATTGGGTGCTATCATGACCAAGTTTCCTTCTTCCTTGTAATTTGTTGAGCTTTTACTGGAAAGTGGTAGCAGTAAAGATATCAATTTACATAGGGCTATCTAACCATACGACCCAGCACACTAATATTGTCAGTTCATATGGTGGCGTATCATAATTAATGTTCGGTCACACTGAGATTAAGATTGCAGCACTGTGATTGTGTGACCCCATGAATATGTTTAGTAGCAAAACTAAAGTATATCCAATCCACACGGCCTGAATTTGAAACACCCACATATTATTATAATTATATCCCTTCTAAAGATTATAAAGACAAGTAACTGTTTGCGTGTGACAACTCAACAGCGAGATCGGTATTTCTGGAGCCTCATCAATTTGTCAACTTCTTTCATTTCGAAAAATTATCATGTCAACTACTGTTTCTTGCCTCATAAAACTTTCGTAGTTTTACGTTTTCCTTATTCCATGTTCTTATTAGGGCTATCTTGAGTAAGTTTCATAATTTCTCTTACTTGCAGTGATAGAACTCTGAAGGCTGTTTGCTCATCTAATCAATCTAATTATATCGAAATGATGTATTTGGCACTACACATTTCCTAACTATTCACTCCTTAATGCTGTGAGTCACACGCTATAATGTGGCCATCCAGCATTGATCTATTTGCTATCTTCTATTCTTAGAACTCAAGGCATGGAGGAGAATATTGAAACACTGATGTCTCAATCTAAGTCGGTGACGATGAATAACAGTTCCATCAGCCACAATAATGTTCTGCTGAATAGCCCTCTAACGAACAACGCTCGAGTGAAACGAACAAAATCTGTCCCCTTAAGTAAACGGCCCACTATTAAGCAGCTGAAATCTAGAAAGGTAATCCCACTCTGCCATTACTAGTTGCTTTCAGACTGTTAAAATGTTAAAATCCGTTGATTGCCTCACGCATGAGAAAGTATGTGGTATTGCCAAGGACAACATAATTATACCGCAGCAGATTCGCTCACAGACTGCAAAGCAGATTGAACATCCTCATACTCTGTACTGTTATGCTGAACATCCTCATACTCTGTACTGTTATGCTGAACATCCACATACTCTGTACTGTTATGCTGAACATCCTCATACTCTGTACTGTTATGCTGAACTCTAAGCAGGAAAGTGTAGATACCTTTGGTCTGATCCAATATATGGTTGAGCCGTAACTGTGGCATCGGGAGCCCGTAACTGTGGCATCGGGAGCCCGTAACTGTGGCATCGGCAGCAAATGTTCTAACAATTAAGCCGTCCAATTGAACAGTACACCATTGGAATTCCATGAGTTACATATTTATATTTCTATATTATTCAATAACAAAGTTTGTGTTTATTTTCTAGCCAATGGGTGTATTGCTTCGCAAAATATTTGCTTTTCGCATCATTTTGTCCGGATTGAAGTCTCAAAAATTCCCTATTCGCTGCACTCAATATTGTCTCATAGTTATATGGATTCCATATTCCATTATACTTTTAGTGATCATTCATCTTGATATTTGCAGTGACTAATTGAATGCGTTTGCATTTGTTCTAAATACCCAGTGTTTGTTTAGGGCAGGGTGACTCGAGTCAGTCGCCATCACAAGTTCCACGTTCACCTTCACAAACCTAAGCCGGTACAGTATGATGATCACGGGCTCTGTGTGCTGACTTTTCACAGCTTGTACAATAAGCGTAGCAAAGCTACATACAATGTTAATTTTTATATATAAAAATGAATATCTTTCGCACCCTTTTGTTATGCTAATGCTAAAAGTTCTCCGTGTTAAACGATAGAGAATGTAATTTGGGAACACACTAAGCCTCGCAAAATTAATTTGCACAAAAATGCAATATTGCAATTTTTGGAAATATTCTTGGCCCAAGTGGGTAGTCATTGCATTTCCTGTTTAAGTCATTTGCTTGGAATGGATTCCCTATGATCTACATGTATATTGTGCATGGCGCGAACAGCCTAGCTTTCATATCCGAAATAACATGGAGATTTTTTGCTACTAAGCAGTATTATCATATCACACTAATGCTCAAGTCAATACAGCAGCACTATGTTTGCATTGCAGCCTTGAAGATGTGGAGTTGTCTCATCTTTGTTGCCTCTACTGACAATGTTGAATTTCCTTGGCGTGAACTCACACTTTTCTACATTTTATACTAACTGCCACCAAATTTTTGCATTTGCGATTTGTTGGTGGTTGGATGTTTGAAAACAACAAATCAACTGAAAACCACCTTTTATTTAAGGCATTTTGCCGTCATGTATATGTACACCTAGTTAAAGATTATAATTATG
Organism: Himantozoum antarcticum; assembly: GCA_027564295.1. Taxonomy (NCBI): domain Eukaryota; kingdom Metazoa; phylum Bryozoa; class Gymnolaemata; order Cheilostomatida; family Bugulidae; genus Himantozoum; species Himantozoum antarcticum. The sequence goes on from JAOQGN010131740.1 coordinate 7,867, forward strand.
TACATTAAATCGATAATTAACATTCTTAACATAGTATGAATGAGCCTTTGCTATTCAGATTTACTTTCGTCTTTCCATAATACCATCTAATTGCAGGTCGGAGATGCCTTTGATGATGTACATGTATGCATAATGTGTCTTAGGGCTATAATGAACCACCAACATGGTTTTAATTTGGTCATCGCTCACCCTGATGCAATCAATAGTGTAGCACTTGCACTAAAACACAAAAGTACTCGGTAAGTCAGTTTGGAGTTGTTCTACCTTCAGTTGATGTAGTATTACATTGTATAAGTGTGGACCTGTACATTGTGCAGACAACTTTTAATTTCAAGTTAGTACCCAGCACAACTTATTGTGCAACATTATAATTGTACTCAATGTTTTTAGTTTACCAAATGGTCACAAGAATAATATGCAGTATGCCTTATGCAATATGCCTTAAAATTGCTTTCAACTAAATGAGTACAATACTTTGCGTTACACAGGTAAAAGTGCTTTGAAATTTCGGATGGAAGGTCGCAATGTATATCGTACAATGGAAGATACTCGGAAAAAGTTCTATCCGTCTAGTAAATGAATGGTGGAAATATGCAATATGAGTTTTAACTAAAGCGAACCACAACTGGACTCCTTTTTGCGAAATGTTACACAATGCAATATTGCAAAGAAATAACCAAAGAACTTTTATACACTAATAACATATACACTGTATGTTTGTTTTAAATAATTAAATTGAAAGATTGAATGTGTGAATCGATTTAGGGACAGCACTCATTGTGCCAATGTTTGTAAGATATCATGCTAATTGTGTTTCAATGACGTTATTTGACCCATCATTTTTCTTTGGGGTTACCCTACTCTAGCTAATAAACCTAACATCTTTGGTTACGTATTACAGCACAAGGACGTTGGTGTTGGAACTTCTAGCGGCTGTCTGCTTTGTCAGCGGTGGTCACGAGATCATTCTCAGAGCATTTGATAATTTCAAAGTAGTGACTGGGGAAGGCAAACGCTTTGAAACACTGCTCAACTACTATCAGTATGAGGATTTCCATATTGGTATGTTTGTTTACTGTTACTATACTGTCCTATATACTGACATTAGATGCCATTACTTTTGTGTGGCAGTGACATCCGTGACACATCTTTTGCTAAACTATGATTTACAGTTATGATGTGGCACAATATTATTCTGTATTTGAAAAAGAAGTAGCATAGTTATATTTATCCTAATGACAACCCAGCCTAGGAAACAATTTGGTGTTGTAGGAATTATGTAGTAACTGTTAGTAATAGCAGTCTGCATTGGCATGGATTGCACATGCTACTGTGCCAATCAATATATTAACATTTTATAGCATTTATATTTTCAACTAGAAATTATTTTATTTTGTGTGAATTTCAAACCATTGTTGATCGTTATGTAATTATAATTTTTCTTTGTTGATTTAGAGTTTATGGTAGCATGCACACAGTTTATGAATATTATCGTGCACTCTGTTGAGAACGTCAACTACCGGGTGCACTTACAGTACGAGCTCACATCTTTGGGCTTGGATGATTTTCTTGAAACACTAAAAGACAATGAAAGTGAACGGCTAATTACACAGGTAATCTACAGTCACTACAGTCTGTGGTGTACAGTTACTACAGTATGTGGTGTACAGTTACTACAGTATGTGGTGTACAGTTACTACAGTATGTGGTGTACAGTTACTAGTCTGTTGGCTAGGTGTGGTGTATGAGAGGTGTAGGTTGTGTGACCTGTCCAGTACATGTAGTAGTTACCTTCTTATTCGCCTGAGTTACGTATCAGAAGACACATTGTGTTGAAATCTACCCATAGGATGGGTTAATGAGACGATTTTGACAATGACTTTTGCTCAGTGTTAGGTTAGCGACCAAGCCACGTGACAACACCCATCCATACTCGCACATGGTATGCCGTTAGAAGTTAGATGATCTATTATGTCTGTGTCAACGCACAGAAAATTTAATAGTGTGGGCGTTTGGTGTTGGCCTCGTACATTGTTTGACAATGTAATACTCTGTCCTGCATGCATAAGAAAGCATAATTTTAATGTTCTCTACCGATCTCACACACTGATTAGCCACCCTTACAAGTTATTACTGTACTCCATAGTGACATGACAAGCTGTTACAGTACTCCATAGTGACATGAGATATTGTTACAGTACTCCATAGTGACATGACATATTGTTAAAGTACTCCGTAGTGACATGACATGTTGTTACAGTACTCCATAGTGACATGACATGTTGTTACAGTACTCCATAGTGACATGACAAGCTGTTACAGTACTCCATGGTGACATAACAAGCTGTTACAGTACTCCATAGTGACATGACAAGCTGTTACAGTACTCCATGGTGACATGACAAGCTGTTACGGTACTCCATGGTGACATGACAAGCTGTTACAGTACTCCATGGTCACATGACAAGCTGTTACAGTACTCCATAGTGACATGACATGTTGTTGTCAAGTGAATTGATGGCATCTCCCGGATACAACAAGTCACACTTCTAAGCAATATTTCTGTAGTATTGTTAACATGGTAAAATTTACATGAAATTCAATTCGACTGGGTCGTAGCTTGATTTTCTATATGATCAATTAATCTATAGCTACATATTATTATTATATTAATTTTGTAACCTAGAGTTGTGTTTAAATATGTAGGTACAAGCATATACAGACAATCGCTTGGATGTGGCACAACTTCTAGAAGATTCTGATCAAAAGGCAGCAGCGGTGGAACATCTCGCTGGTGTGGACGAGGAGCTATCACAGACTCTAGAACGGCTGCAGGAAGTAGAGAATGAGAGTATAAATAAAATAGCAGAACTACAAAAACAGCTACAAGAGAAACACGGTCAAATAGATGCATTATCTGTAAGTTCGCATTACACTACTAGATGAGTCTGTTCTTCTAGTATTTATATTATCTTCACCATCTTGCGTTAATCATTAGAGGTCACAATTTGGTACATGTATAATCATGCTTGTTCCTGCAGATTAGCATTTGTTTATGTTGGTATATAATCAATGAGTTAATGATGTTTATTGTTAGTATTGTATTTATTCTTAGTATTGCATTTATTTTTAGCATTAGTATCGCATCTATTATTAGTACTAGTATTGCATTTATTGTTAATGTACATGTTGTTTTACCATTTATGTTGTGGAGTGGATGGTTATCAGAGAGGACAACTCCCGATATTAAGGCTCAATATTTGTGGTAGATGTCTGAAAGGACAATTCCCTATATAACTCAGATTGACCTAAACTCTGACTATGGATGGCTAATGGAATTTTAGTCAAAATATAAGTTTTATTATGTTAATTGTATTTTACTAAATATTTTAACTATAAATTACAATATTGCGAAGCTTCTAATAATTTTATCTGAACTCCGATATAGAGTATATCTGATGATGCATCTATGATTGATTGATTGATTGATTGATTGATTGATTGATTGATTGATTGATTGATGATTGATTGATGATTAATTGATTAATTATTTATTGCCACATAAAAAATGCAAAGCATTACATAAATGTGTGCTTACAATAAAAAAGTATTCATACAAAAATTGTATATACGGATTTAAAAATTATAATCATATAGACATATAAAAACAAAAACTATTTGTATTAAAGTATTT
>JAOQGN010131851.1:0-11559 GCA_027564295.1 Himantozoum antarcticum
CATAAACACCCGTTCCCTTGACAACGGAAGCCTAAAGAGTACCACGTGACTATCCCGGCTTTCCAGCGGTACGGACATGCGATAGGACAACCCCCTCAGACACCCGCAGCCTCCCGGTTTTCTCGACGCGCGGTGCGCGCCCGAGGGGAGGGGGTCGACAGGACGACGCCCGGCCGCTCTGCTTGGCCGGGGATCTCGGGAAAAATCCGTTGCTCAAAGTGTGGTACAATGATAAACAAACGGTGACTGTAGTATACAAAAAACGTCGCTTTTAGACGTTCGACAGTTCTAAGCATTAGTCATTCGGTAGCTTACATCATTTTTAAAAAGGTTTTTTGAAAACTGTTAAAGATACGTAAGGTACCAGAACGATGGTGTACAAATTGTTTTGGTGGCTTACATCGTTTTTTTAGACTTCTTTAAAGAAACTTTCTAAAAACAGTTTCAGAAATAATCAAAACGATGGTGTACACATCGTTTTGGTAGCTTACATATTTTATATTTGATATTTTGGTGGAAGCGCTTATTGGTTAACAAAAAAAGAGATAAATCAGAAGACAATACCAACGAATAACAGACGTATAAACAATCAACAATAAACGAGTTGAATAAAGATAAAATGTGACTGTCTTAACAAGTCAAACAGTTGGAGATATCATAGAGCATAGAGATCAATGACATTAAGATAAAAACAAGATGAGAATAAACATGACAGTAGCTCAGTTGGCACTTATTACAGTTATAGTTATATTGCAGTTACATTACATTGCTTTGGTTAAAAAAAAGATAAAACAGGAAACGATCCTGACAAATAAACGTGTGTACAAAAAAACGATAACAATAACAATGTTGAACGAAGAAAAAACGTGTCTGTTTTAACAGATCAAACAGATGAAAACATAATAGAGATTAAAAATCAAACATTAAGATATGAGGTAACAAATGAGGATGCGATTGCAATAACTCCATAGTGAGAATAAACTAACAACTATTTATCGCACATATAATTTCATAGCAATATCACAGTGATCGCTTGGTTAGGATAGAACAAAATAAATGAATGAATAATAAGTTAACAAGTAAAATTGGATATGGATAGTTTAATAATAAATAAGTGAACAATAAGTTAGTAAGTAGTTAGTAAGTAGTTAGTGGTAGATGTCTTTAAGTAGGGACTCTTTGAGCTCGTGGGCAGAGGCCATTTGCCTAGAGAGTCTCGTCTGGAGCTGTAACAGGCTGCTGTATTCCTGGTGTAGTCGGAGTTGCTCACACTCCACGGTCTGTAGCCGCCTTCCTACAGATGCACATCTCCACCGGTCCAGCGACATCTGGTACTGCAACTCGGACGGAACACCAGGTAATGCAAAGTATGGTGTGGTTAGTGGTACACCATCGTTTCCATTACATGGTGGTGAAAGTGAGGCGGTATCAATCAGTGGTAGAGACATGTTAGTTTTTTTACCACTGGTGATGGGAGTAAAGTGTGTGGCGGAGTTGCACCACCAGGAGGGTGATGCAATTCCACCGTCTCACCTCCCTCCACACCAGAAACTCCAGCAAAAGGTGGTGTAGTAATAGGAGGTGGTGGGGTTTGGGTTTCATTGTTCTGTGTTTCCAACACTGAAAAGTTTGTTTTCAGTGTGGAAATCGCAGATCGAAGATCCCCTTTTTTCACCACACCTTCACCAACACCATCTGCTACGATTGATGGGGTGATAAGAGGTGGTGGATTCTGGCTCTCCTCCACCTCTGTCTTCGACACCAAAGTGTGTATCTTTTTGAAGCCTATCATACCTCTAAAGACACCACACTTCGGTGTGGGAAACACAGTTGGAGGTGTGCCTTTTGCCACCACATCTTCATCACCACCTTCAACAGTGGAGTCAGTCACCACACCATTTCTCCCGAGCCACAGGTCTGTGCATGCAGAAACGGTTGTCTCCACACCCACAGACAGGTCAGGATCTTCACCAGAACACTGCGACCTATCGTCTGGATGGACTCCCTCATAGTGGTCTGATGAATACCCTGAAAGCGTCCCATCATCACCAAAACAACTGTCTAATGATGATGAGACGGGATCGAGAGCGTAGGGAACGAGGGGACGAGATGAGGTTTCGTCCACGTCCATACTCACATCACCAGAGAATGTGTCAGTGCATGTGGTGGCCTCCACCCCAGAGCAGTTGCTGTCAGTGACAAGGTTGGAGTTGTGGAAAGTGGTGTCTGTAACACCACCTCCACACATCTCCACACCTATTTTTGTTTGCTCAGGCTCCAGGATGGAAGCCACAGCAAGGAGTGTAGTATACTCCTCCACACTTTCATCAGTGTGCAGAGGAGGGTCGTGTGTTAAAACACGACCACCCACACACACATCAGTTGCTGTGGGAGAGGGTGATACACACCGAGGCGACTGTGAAACGTCGGGGACACACCTCCTCTGCCAAGAGTATATGGGTGGGGAAGCACGGCACCGGTATTTCCCCCATGCAGCGAGAAAATTCGCTCTCATGTTGGATATGGTACACAAATCGACCATACCTCCCTCTACCTACAATATACAACGGACGCTGTGAACACTTTCCACTCCCGATGGGTTGCGCCGACCCAGAAAACATCTAACAGATGTTTGGTGTTTTTGGGTCGTTGTCGTTGTAAGAAATGGTGTATAGCAAGGACAAAAGCGAACAAAGTGGTGCACCTGCTCGTGACTGCGTCGCTTACTCAACGCTCTGGGTCCGTCAAACTTCATCCTACACGAGGAACAGTCAGTCGTTGGAGAGGTGAAGATGGTTTGTAGTGTGAGCACTTCCGACTCGTCCAGGAAAAACAAACCGCGCATTGTTACTCCCAGATCTGTATGAAATAAACGAAAAAAAGACAAAATGAGCGTAACTGGAGTGATTGACATAGATAGGTTTTTTCTGAATTTCAACAAACGATGGCTTCTCTCCTAACATTGTTCACCTTTGTCAGTCACGTGCAAGAAGTTTACAGGGTTGATTAAAAAAAGAGCTATGGTTTCTGCTGCAACCAACACATCTACCTTATTACTACAGGTTGTGGTAACATAATAAAACGATCGTCAAGGGATGAGTAACAGCGATCTACACAGTTTTGAACTCAAAAGGTTTTCGCTCTGTGTATGCTAACAAGGAATGACATTTAAACACTAGGTCTTTGTTATAATACTTAGACACACATTTCAACGAGTGATACAGCCAGTACAGTTTTGGAAACCTGGTGCATAGTGTTTACTGCATACTGGTAAAAAAAAAGACATCGATTAACAACTCACTCAACTGTTTAAGCTTGACCATTTTGCCTCTGCCAACGTCCGAGCCCCCGACACCATCGTTCTCAGTGGTTGTGGTTTCTAGAAAAGTAATGTAACAAACTACTCAATGTAATATTTGTGGGTGAAAACAGACAAGTCGCTAAAGTAAAGTATGGCATTAATGAACGAACATAGACTTGTTCAGTTATGATAAAGGAGAAATAAAAGAGAAGGCTGTATAAAAAGACACAAACTATACAAAACCAATAAGAGTAACATGATCGTTTTTTACTCTAGTACCAACGTTCGTGGTTTTTACTCTAGGTGCCAGGTTTTTACTCTATGTGCCTTTGATGGATCATGTGAGAGTGAACAAGAAAGAGGGGAAAGTGTGTATACGACGGTAAAGCATGGAACCCACAAAGAAAAAACAATACAATCTATACAGAAATAGTAAAGAACGACGGGGAAAGAAGAAAATACATTGCTTGGAAAAATAAGAAAACGCCTCATGCAACAAATAGAGGATAACTGAAGAACATTGTAATATGAGTGTACATGATTGTCTTTTGTACTCTGCACCAACGTTTGTGTGAGAGAATAAAAAAATCTAAACCATCATCATAAACACACAAAAAAAGACTCACCATTTCTTTTTGTGGTTTTTCTCTTTTTCATAGGGAGTTTTCCGCCCTTTTGACGTCTTCCTATAAAGAGAGAGAGGTGGAGAAGGTGTAAATAAAACGATAAAACAAACATGACACTAGAGAAAAGAACTCAAGCACAAACAACACGGAACCGTGTTTTTTGTGTGTGACTCCATCTTGTTTGTGCACACACTCTCATAGAGAACTATCCCGGAATCACCAACACAGAACGGTACACGTGTGATGTTGTTTACCCATGAACAACAGGTTATCATTTTTTGGAAATTATCCTTATACACTATCAGTGTTTTCTACAGTAAAGAAATGCAAACGATAAAGTTATAACCGTTTTTTGTGACCGACTATAGGACATCTGTGTACATACAATTTCCATACAAAACATCGTCTAACGTTGCTTGTCTATCCAAAACTCTCTGCAAAAAAGTAACAGTCATGCGCTATTGCTTTGTTCTCTGCTAGACAATAACTATGCACTACCAACACTTCCCACAACAACAAACGATGTGTGATGTGGTTGTTTAAATGGACCGGAAGGTAAAAGCATGTAAAACCCACACATTCCACAAAGCAACATAAAAACACAAGCAATCAACTTACTTCTTTTTTTCCTCGCTTCCTCACTACGGATGTTGATGATAGTGAAACGTCGGAGTCATGATACTCACTAGACTCCGACTCTCCAGACCTCACTGGTCGCATCTGCAAACACAAAAAGTAGTAGCAGATGGTAGAGATAATACGGTAGATAGCATACCTACAAACAGCAAATGTAAACCAGTTTCATCCTCTAAACAGTTAAAAAAACACAGAAGGCACTAAAACGACGTTAAATTACCATTACATCGTCTTCATCAACTAGAATATCTACAATATGAAAATGTCAAAACAGTACCAACCTCTAGACAGTTAAAACAACAGAAAACACGCGTTGGTAACCATCACATAATTTTGACTGACTAGGCTTAGAACATCTACAATATATACTCGTCACAAAACGGTGTGATGTTTAATTTACCAAAACGACATCACATTGAAACCAACGTCGTTTTCATCAAAAAATACCATCACATCATTTTCACTGATTAGGATATCTACAATATGAAAACGTCAAAACAATGTCGATAGTACACCTACAAATATTAAAGGTAAACCAGTATCAACCTCTAGACAGCAACCAACATCGTTCTCATCAAAACGATGGTGAAGTTTCATCCACCAAAACGACAACGTTTTTAAACACAGAACAATGTCAGTCATATAGTTATTGCAGATGTGCAAAGCAATGCTACAAAGTAATAGAAGACGTCAAAACGATATCGATAGCACACCTACAAATATTGAAGGTAAACCAATACCAACCTCTAAACAGTCAAAACAATAGAAAACACCAAAACGACGTTGGTAGCCATCACATCGTTTTGACTGACTAGGATTAGAACATTTACAATATATACTCGTCACAAAACGGTGTTGATATCTTATTTACCTAAATGACATCACATCCATACCAACGTCGTTCCATCAGAACGATGATGGTGTTTCATTCTCCAAAACCACAACGGTTTTAAACACAGAATAATGTTGATCATATAATTATTGCATTAGTGTAAAAGAAATGCTAAAAAATAGTAAACATGCCAAAATGATGATGATAATACACCTACAAATAACGAAGGTAAAACCAGTACCAGTCAAAACGATAGAAAATGTCAAAGCGACGTTTATCACATTAGCACTACAAACTGTGCAAAGACTGGTACATAATTAATTATAATAATTATGGTACATAATAGATGGTAGTTAATTATGAACCTATCAAGTTATAGTCGTGCAGAGGCTGGTACAGAATTAATTATAATAACTATGGTACATATGGATATAATTAATTATGGTTTATAATTGATTATTAATATAACACATTATATTGATCATTAACAAACTGCCAAAACGACGTTGGTATATCATATTAGCACTACAACTGTGCAGAGACTGGAGCATAATTAAATAATAATTATTAATATAATATATTATATTGACCATTAATAAACCACCAAAACGACGTTGTTATATCATGTTAGCACTATAATTGTGCAGAGGCTGGTACATAATTAATTATAATAACTATGGTTCATAATTAATTATCAATATAATACATTATATTGATCATTAATAAATCACCAAAACGACGTTGGTATATCATATTAGCACATAATACATTATATTGACCATTAATAAACCACCAAAACGAAGTTGGTATATCACGTTAGCACTATAATTGTGCAGAGGCTGGTACATAGTTAATTATAATAACTATGGTACATATGGGTATAATTCACCAAAACAACATTGGTATATCATATTAGCACTACAACTGTGCAGAAACTGAAACATAATTAATTATAATAACTATGGTACATAACAGACATAATTATTTACGGTTCATAATTAATTATCCGTACAGTACATTGTATTGATCATTAATAAACTGTATTCATACAGTGTCAGTGTTCTATGTACCAGGTACAGTAGTAGGTATCTAACTCTTACCTTATAGTGGTGTGTTGTCAGGGTTGTCCCGTCTTATTTGGATACTTTGGTATGACTGTATGTATGAGTTTTTTTGTGAAATAGAGCATATGCTGTTCCATTGCTGACTGTCTGGTGGGAGATCTTATGGCTTCGCTTATATAGTTACCAACCTTACCATTGACCCATATGTTATGTCCTGCCTGGATGCTTAGTGACATTCACAATAACAAATCCATATGTAAAGACAATGCTTCACATTCTGACACTGATGAACTCAAGAACATGCTGGTACCGTCAATGCAGTGTTACCCGATGTCAGCAACACAGTGTGGACAACAACAACAACGTCTTTAAGCAGTTGGTGTAATGACATACTGCTTTTGCTAGTTGTTTGTTTCAACCATGGCTACATGTTCAGCATGGCCTCAGATGTTGCCAATTGTTAATAGCTTCAGCTGTTGCCACTTTTGCTGATTGCTTGTTTCCAACCAGGCTTGGTTTTTGAGCGAATGGTGTAATGACATACTGCTTTTGCTAACTGGTTGTTTCAACCGAGTAGTTGCTGTAATGACATACTGCTTTTGTCAGTTGATTGTTTCAACCAAGGTTACATGTACAGCATGGCCTCAGATGTTGCCAATTGTCAATAGCTTCAGCTGTTGCCACTTTTGCCGATTGCCTGTTTTCGCCAGTGTTGGTTTTTGGAGCAGTTGGTGTAATGACATACCGCTTTTGCTAATTGTTTGTTTCAACCAATACTACATGTTCCAGATGTTACCAATCGTCAATAGCTCAACTGTTGTTGCTTTTGTCAATTGCTTGTCTCAGTTAGGATTGCGGTTGGTCTTTGAGTATTTGGTGTAGTAACATACTGCTTTTGCTAATTGTTTGTTTTAACCAAGGTTACTTGTTTAGCACATCTTTAGATATTGTTGCTTTTGCTAATTGTTGTTTCAACCAAGACTACATGTTCAGCATATAGCTTTGGTTGTTACCAACCGTTAATAGCTTCAGTTGTTTTCGCATTTGCCGATTGCTTGTTTCAACCAGGGTTACATGTACAGCATGGCTGTTTTAGTGGCGTGTATCAGCACTATGATGTTGTTTTGGTGAATGGAACATCAATCAACCAGGGTTACATGTCCAGCATAGCTCCAGATGTTTTGGTGGAGTGTATCAGCACTATGATGTCGTTTTGGTGAATGGAACATCAACACTGATTTGTCGTTTTTTTGTCATATTGTAGCAATTCGATTCATAATGGCTTAGGCTTACGGTAAGAGTGTATCAGCACTATGATGTCGTTTTGGTGAATGGAACATCAATCAACCAGGGTTACATGCCCAGCATAGCTCCAGCTGTTTTGGTGGGGTGTATCAGCACTATGGTGTCATTTTGGTGATTGGAACATCAATACTGTTTTGTCATGTTGTAGCAATTCGATCTGAAATGGCTTAGGTTTAGGGTAACAACATTCTGTCTCTTTATTGACAACAATGGATCACATGATCAACGTTGTCCTGAGTGTTCAAAGACGTTTTTTGTCTAGTTGATGAAACATCATCATCGTTTTGATGAAAATGATGTTGGTTTAGATGTGATGACGTTTTGGTAGATAAAACATCAACACTGTTTTATGATAATAATGGTGTCGTTTTAGATGATACATCAACATCGTGTTGACGTTTTCTGTTGTTTTAACTGTCTAGACTCTAGAGGTTGGTACTTGTTTGCCTTCGTTATTTGTAAATAAAATTAACATCGTTTGGGACAATTGTTTGAGAACGTTGTTTTGGTGAACATACATCATCGTTATTTGATGGGATGATATCGTTTTGGTCATACAACCAACATCGTTTTGCCGTTTTTTATGGTTCTGTAGCATTTCTTTACACTTCTGCGAAAACCATATATGTTCTGTGTCTAAGACATTGTCGTTTTGGTGGTTGTAATAAGATAGTTTTGACCAGAACGATATCGTTTTGACCAGAACAATGGCGTCTTGACTAGAACGATATCGTTTTGACCAGAACGATGTCGTTTTGAGTGTACAACCAACATCGTTTGGACGTTTTCTATTGTTCTATAGCATCTCTTTACACTATAATATAATCATATAGTTGTTTGTGTTTAAGACGTTGACGTCTTAGTGATTGTCTTTTTGGTGGATGTAATAAGATCGTTTTGACTAAAACGATATCACTTTGACTAGAACGATATCGTTTTGACTACAACGATATCGTTTTGACCAAAAGGGTATCGTTTTGATATCGTTTTGACCAGAACGATATCGTTTTGGGTGTACAAACAACATCGTTTCGACGTTTTCTATTGTTCTGTAGCATCTCTTTACACTAATCATATGGTTGTTTTTGTGTTTAAGACGTTGACGTCTTGGTGATTGTCGTTTTGGTGGATGTAATAAGACTGTTTTTACTAGAATGATATCGTTTTGACCCGTTTTGACTAAAACGATATCGTTTTGACCAGAACGATATTGTTTTGGGTGTACAACCAACATCGTTTTGATGTTTTCTATTGTTCTGTAGCATCTGTTTGCAATTCTGCAATATGCAATGATCATATGGTGTTCAGTGTTTAAGACGTTGTCGTTTTGGTGGAAGTAACGAAAGATCGTTTGTTTTGACGAGAACGACGTCGGTTTGGACTGTGATATAATTTTAATAAATAAGACATCGTGTTCGCTAGAGACAGATGTCAATGGAAAGAGGGTGCAAACAAACGGAGTGGGTACAGCATCAGGCTCCGCCTGCACAACCTCTGGGTGACTACAAGTCGAGTAGATGGATCTCTCTTCCTTCAGAATGCACGTGGTGTCATGGAAGATCAGACAGATATACTCATCAAATCCACACTTCCATCCGACGACTGGGTGAAATGGTCAACAGACCTGTCATTTATAAAGGAGATGGATGAGGTATTACTGCGAGAGCTAAGAGTGGCACTCTGGGGAACCAAACCACCGTCAGTTGATTGTGCATCGGTGCTAGCATATGCGAAGTGTGGCAACGACAACGTCGTTTGTCTGGCCGTACATATTGCACCATCACCCGTCAGGCTAAACGATACGAGAGACGTGATCGGTAACACACTTATGCACCTCAACACCAGGTACTGCACAGCTCAGGTAGTCAGACTCGTTTTCTCAAAAGGTGGTGACGCCTGTGCAAAAGACTCGCTGGGTGACACTCCAGCTCACCTGGTGTTCACACGGGGAGGAACGTCGCTCGCATACTCACTGGTCGCACCTCTGTGCGCGTACGAAATGTATAATGTGTTTTATATCAGAGACAATTTTTTTCTGTCATCCAATGAGTGGGTCAATGTGAGAAACAGTGAGGGAGAAACACCCTTCCACGTAGGTGTAAAAAGAACAAGTCGTGAAGGACTGATCACAGTAGTCACCGCACTGAGGGGTCTCCGGTTCACCACAGGTGTCCGACGACCGCTCGCAGCCAAATGCTTGACAGACGGTTTCACTTACTGCCACGTGGCTGCTGCAAACAATGACGAACACTGTCTACAAACGATGTTGGAGTTTGGTGCTGACCCGACTGTACGAGATCATTCTGGCAGAAACGTCGAGCATGTAGCGCGGAACCTTGAACGAGAGAATCTCTACCATGTTTTTGAAAAGGATGATGGATACTTCAGTGAACAGTAGCATCATCATGGAGAACCAATGTCATTGGCCAAGTGCTTTTTGTTGACACTTCACTAACTCATTTCTGTATAAAAGTGCTACGTGTTTGTCCTGGACACACACACACAATGAGTGACATCAAACAACAGACAGTCAAAGAGGTGGAAAAGAAAATACCCAGTGGGAGAGTGGTAGTGGTCATCATTATCGTTTTCATTTGTATTCCTAAGGTCATCGTTTGTTTTATTTTTGCGCAGTGAGTCGGGTCACACTCGTAACTAATGTGGTCGTTTGTCATCGTTTAGTATCATAGCTGAGTCAGGTCAAAAGGTATTTTTACCTACTACAGCATTCCATTCTTGCAACCCTACAACAGACGATACTCTTTTCACATACAATTGAGTTAAAGGAACCACCATCATTTTCATCTCACTGTCCACCTCACTGTCCACCACAATGCACAATAATTAGAGGCAAACCGATGCACAATAGAGCCAAAAGAGACCTCTGTCAGCACACACATCGTTTTTGGTGATTCTTTCTACCCAACACCCACTCAACAGTTGTTGCTTGTTTTCTTTCAAGTCCAGAGAGGAGAAGGAACAAAAAGAAGGGGATGTAGAAGTAGTAGTAAAGAATGAGCTCCCCAAACTAATGTAAGTCGTATCTTTCTACATCCTTAGTTAGCGTTGTTCGCATTCCTAGAGTGGAGCGATTGGTAGATATTGCCTTCACGTCTTTAGCTCATACACTACATTCTTGTTTGCATAATCAGGAAATGTTTGTGACTGGCAGGTCAGTCACAAGGAGTCCGAGGAGAAAGAAAAGCAAAAGTAATGGTAAAGCCCACATTGTTTGACCTGCTTTTTTGACAAATGCTGTCTGTTTCCTGTGTTAAATGTGTATTGTTTGTTCATTTTTAGAGTGCACCTAAGCCCTGAAGATGTGGAGGAGGATGACCTGTGGTGGTCCGAGCGAATCCACAACCACATCCCCAATGATGTTGATGGGAGGGAGCCTTGTCACCCCTCGTGTGGACCCAAGATGGATGAGGATACGTACTGCAGGCATGGTAGAAGAGCATGCCTGCAGTGCGGGTGCATCCTGGAATAGGGACGTATGTGTACGGACTTTAGTGATGTTTGCCAGAACCCACTGTAACCGTCACCTGTCGTATTACCACTGTTTCACTGTCACCGTTTTATTCTACCACAAGGTGTTACCATAGATATTTAGAGTGTCATCGTTTTTACGTTATCGGAAAGTTTTACCTCACCACTGACCGAGTTTGTTTCCATTTTAAATTATTGTATTAACTCTTTAGTTTTGTTTTGTTGTATCATTTTATCGTTAACCAGTCTTGTGTTATCAGTTCCGTCACTGTTTGTTGTTTTAGAGCAAAAGATTTGTCTGTCGAT
>JAOQGN010131962.1:0-11558 GCA_027564295.1 Himantozoum antarcticum
TCAGGAACTGTTTCAGTTTCTAGCACATTAGATCTTGCTGGTTCATCTGGAATCAAATCATTGATATCAGTTGCTTTGTCAACATCAGCATTTTTGGTTTGTTCAAAAACGGCCTCTGATGGTGCTGTCTCCACAGTCTCTGAGGTGTCACCGGAAACCTCCAGCTCATCAATGGGGACAACATGCCCTGACTCCCCAGGAGCTGCTCCATCTTCTGCAACATCAGATGTTGTTAGTTCATCTGGAATCAATTCAGTGATAGCTGCTTCTTCCTCATCAGTGGTCGTGGTATCTTCAACAACTGGCTCTGAAGGTGCTACCTCAACCGTCTCAGTGGAAACCTCCGGCTCATTGACTGGCACAACATCCTCCGACTTCTCAGCAGTCGTTTCATTTTCGACCAAATCAGACATTGTTGGTTCATCTGGAATCGATTCAGCGATATCAGCATCTTCCACATCAGCAGTCATGGCTTCTTCAACAACAGGCTCTGATGGTGCTGCTTCAACATTCTCAGATGTGTCAGCGGAAACCTCTGGCTCATCAATTGACACAACATCCTCCAACTCCTCAGAAAATGTTTCATCTTCTACCACATCAGATATTGCTGGTTCATCTGGAATCAATTCAGTGATATCAGTTCGTTCGTCAACATCAGCAGTCATGGTTTCTTCCAAAACAGGCTGCAATGGTGCTGCCTCAACAGTCTCAGATGTGTCAGCGGAAACCTCTGGCTCATCAACTAGCACAACATCTGCCAACTCTTCAGGAGCTGTTCCATCTTCTACCACATCAGATATTGTTGGTTCATCTGGAATGGAATCAGTGATATCAGCAATTTCCTCATTAACAGTCGCGGTTTCTTCAACAAGTGGCTCTGATGGTGATGCCTCAACAGTCTCAGATGTGTCAGCGGAAACCTCTGGCTCACCAACTGACACAACATCCTTGAAGTCCTCAGCAGCTGTTTCATATTCTACCAAATCAGATGATGTTGGTTCATATGGAATCGATTCAGTGATATCAGTTCCTTCGTCAACATCAGCAGTCGTGAATTCTTCCAAAGCACGCTCCGGTGGAGCTGCCCGAACAGTCTCAGATGTGCCAATGGAAACCTCGGACTCATCAACTACCACAACATCCTCCACCTCAGCAGCTGTTCCATCTACCACATGAGATGTTGTTGGTTCATCTGGAATCGATTCAGCGATATCAACGTTTGGCTCGTCCGCAGTCGTGTTTTCTTCAACAACTGGCTCTGATGGTGGTGCCTCAAGAGCGTCAGATGAGTCGGTGGAAACCACTGGATCATGAACTGGTACAGCATCTTCCAACTCCTCAGCTGTTTCAGCTTCTGCCAAATCGGATGTTGTTGGTTCATCTAGAATCGGTTCAGTGATATCAGCATCTTCCTCATCAGGAGTCCTGGTTTCTTCAACAACTGGCTCTGAGGGTGCTGCCTCAGCAGTCCCAGTTACGTCCGTGGCAACTTCAGGCTCAAAAGTCACTGTTAAAAGTTCCTCGGATTTTTCAGCAGCAGTTACATCTAGAGATTCTAGCACAACAGATGTTGTTGGTTCATCTGGAACCGATTCAGTGATATCGGTGTCTTCTTCAACATCAGTCGTGAATTCCTCAACAACAACTGACTCTGATGGTGCTGGCTCCACAGTCTCAGTTTTGTCAGCCGAAACTTCCGGCTCAACGACCGGCGCAACATCCTGAAACTCCTGAGAATCTGTTAGATCTTCCATCAAATCAGATGTTGTTGGTTCAACTGTTATTGCTTCAGTGAAATCAGGTCCTTGGTCCAAATCCTCAGTCGTGGTTTCGTCAACAACCGGCTTTGATGGTTCTGCATCAACCATCTCAGTTGTGTCAGCCAAACCTTCAGGCTCATCAACTAGAACAACATCCTTGGAGTCCTCAGCAGCTATTTCATCTTCTATCACATCATATGTTGCTAGTTCATCTGGAATCGATTCAGTGATATCAGCATCATCCTCATCAGCAGTCGTGGTTTGTTCAACAACTGCCTCTGATAGTGCTGACTCAAGGGTCTCAGATGTGTCAGCCAAAACTTTCGGCTCATCAATTGGAACAACAACCCCCGATTCCTCAGCCGCTGTTTCATCTTCCACCAGCACAGATGTTGCTGGTGGATCCGGAATTGATTCAGTGACATCAGTATCTGCAACATCAGCAGCCGTAATCTCTTCAACAACTGGCTCTGATGGCGCTGCCTCAACTGTCTCAGGTACATCAGCGGGGACTTCAGGCTCGTCAACTGGAACAAGATTCTCGGACTTCTCATCAACTGTTTCATCTTCTACCATATCAGATGTTGTTGGTTCATCCGAAATCGTGTCAGTGACATCACCACCTTCCTCAACAGTCGTGGTTTCTTCAAAAATTGGCCGTGATGGTGCTGCCTCCACAGATTCAGATGGGTCAAATGGGACAAAATCCTCCGATACCTCAGCAGCTGTTTCATGTCCTACCAAATCAGATGTTGTTGGTTCATCTGGAATCGATTCAGTGATATCAGGTACTTCTACATCAGTAGTTGTGAGTTCTTCAACAACTGGCTCCGATATCGCTGTTTCAACAGTCTCAGTTAAGTCAGTGGCAACTTCAGGCTCATCAACTGGGAGAACACTCTCAAACTCCTCAGCAGCTGGGACATCCCCAGATTCTAGCATATCAGATGATGTTGGTTCATCTGGAAGTGATTCAGTGATATTAGGTTCTTCTTCAACATCGGCAGTCATGGGTTTCTCAACTACTGACTCTGATGGTGGTGCCTCAATAGTCTCAGTTACATCAGCCGAAACTTCAGGCTCATCAACAGGCAGAACATCCTCCGACTCCTCAGCAACTGTTTCACCTTCTACCACATCAGATGTTGGTGCATCCGGAATTGATTCAGTGATATCGGTTTCTTCTTCGATATTGGTAGTTGTGGTGTCTTCAACAACTGGCTCGGATGGCGCATCCTCAACAGTCTCAGTTATGTCAGCGGCAACTCCAGGCTCATCAACTAGAACAACATCCTCCGATTCCTCAGCAGCTGTTTCATCTTCTACCAGATTGGATGTTGTTGGTTCATCCGGATTTGAGTCAGTGATATCAGTATCTGCAACATCAGCAGCCATAATTTCTTCAACAACTGGCTCTGATGGTGCTGCCTCAACAGTCTGAGATATGTCAGTAGCAACTTCAGGTTCATCAATTGGCAAAAGATCCTTGGATTCCCCAGCAGCTGGTACATCAGCTACAGATTTCAGGACATCAGATGTTGCTGGTTCATCTGGTCTTGATTCAGTAATATAATTTTCTTTGTCAAGATCAGTCGTGGTTTCTACAAGAACTGGCTCTGCAACAACTGCAACGGTATCTGCAACATCAGCAGCCGTAGCTTTTTCAACAACTGGTTCTGATGGTGCTACCTCAACAGTCTCAGTTAAGTTAGCGGTGACTTCAGGCTCATCAACTGAAACAACATTTTCGGACTCCTCAGCAGCTGTTTCATCTTCTACCACATCAGATGTTGTTGGTTCATCTGGAATCGATTCAGTGACATCAGCATCTCCCTCATCAGCAGTCGTGGTTTCTTCAACAACTGGCCCTAGTGATGCTGCCTCAACAGGCTCAGATGTTTCAGCGGAAGCCTCAGGCTCATCAACTCCCACAACATTCTGGGACTCCTCAGCAGCTGTTTCATCTTCTACCAGATCAGATGTTGCTGGTTCATCTGGAATTGATTCAGTGATCTCAGCATCTTCGTCATCAGCAGTCATGGTTTCTTCAACAACTGGCTGTAATGGTGCTGCTTCAACCGTCTCAGATGTGTCAGCCGAAACTTCCAGCTCATCAACTGGAAAAACATCCTTCGATTCCTCAGCAGCTGTTTCATCTTCAACCAGATCGGATGTTATTGGTTCATCCGGAATCGATTCAGTGATATAAATATCTGTGACATCAGCAGCCGTAATTTCTTCAACAACTGGCTCTGATGGCACTGCCTCCACTGGCTTTGATTGTGCTGCCTCAACAGTCACCGATGTCTCAGTGGAAATCTCGGGCTCATCAACTCCCACAACATACTCCGATTCCGCAGCAGCTGTTTCATCTTCTACCAGATCATATGTTGTTGGTTCATCTGGAATCGATTCAGTGATTACAGGATCTTCCGCGTCAGCAGTCGTGGTTTCTTCAACAACTGACTCTAATCGTGTTGCCTCAATCGTCTCAGATGTGTTAGCCGAAACTTCGGGCTCATCAACTGGCAACAGATCCTCAGAAATTCCAGCAGCTGGTACTTCTTCTACAGATTCTAGGACATCAGATGTCGTTGGTTCATCTGGAATTGATTCAGTGATATCAGTTTCTTCGCCAACATCAGTCGTGATTTCCCCAACAACAACTGGCTCTGCTGGTAGGCCCTCAACAGTCCCAGTTATGTCAGCAGAAACCTCTGGCTCATCAACTGGCACAACATCCTCGGAGTCTTCAGCGCATGTTTCATCTTCTAGCACATCAGATGTTGTGGGTTCATCTGGAATCGATACAGTGATATCAGCATCTTCCTCATCAGCAGCCGTGGTTTCTTCAACAACTGGCTCTGATGGTGCTGCCTCAACCGTCTCAGAGGTGTCAGCAGAAACCTCCAGCTCATCGACTGGCATAACATCCTCTGACTGCTGAGCAGCTGTTTCATCTTCTACCACATCAGATGTTATTGGTTCATCTGGAATCGATTCAGTGATATCAACATCGCTCTCATCAGCAGTCGTGATTTCTTCAACAACTGGCCCTGATGATGCTGCCTCAACCGTCTCAGATATCTCAGCGGAAACTTCGGGCTCATCAATTCCCACAACATCCTCGGACTCCTCAGCAGCTGTTTCATCTTCTACCAGATCAGATGTTGTTAGTTTATCTAGAATCGATTCAGTGATTTCAGCATCCTCCTCATCCTCACTAGCAGTCATGGTTTCCTCAACGACCGACTCTGATGATGCTGCCACAACCGTCTCAGATGTGTCAGCCAAAACTTCCGGCTCATCCGGAATCGATACAGTGATATCAGCATCTTCCTCATCGGCAGTCGTGGTTTCTTTAACAACTGGCTCTGATGGTGATGCTTCAACAGTCTCAGTTATGTCAGCCAAAACTTCAGGCTCATCAACTGGCACAACATCCTCCGAATCCTCAGCACCTGTTTCATCTTCTACCAAGTCAGATGTTGTGGGTTCATCTGGAATCGATTCAGTGATATAAGCATCTTCCTCATCAGCAGTCGTGGATTCTTCAACAACTGGCTCTGATGGTGCTGCCTCAACTGTCTCAGATTGGTTAGCGGAAACCTCGGACTCATCAACTGGCACAACATCCTCCGAGTCCGTAGCAGCTGTTCCATCTTCTACCACATCAGATGTTGGTTCTTCTGGAATCGATTCAGTGATATCAGTTTCTTCTTCAACATCAGCAGTTGTGGTTTCTTCAACAACTGGCTCTGATTGCACTGTCCCAACAGTCTCAGTTATGTCAGCGGCAACTTTAGGCTCATCAACTGAAACAATATTCTCGGACTCCTCAGCAGCTGTTTTATCTTCTACCACATCAGACGTTGTTGGTTTATCTGGAGTCGATTCAGTGATATCAGCATCTTTCTCACTAGCAGTCGTGGTTTCTTCAATAACTGACTCGGATGGTGCTGCCTCAACTGCATCAGAGGTGTCAGCAAAAACTTCCAGTTCATTCACTGGCACAGCATCTTCTGACTGCTCAGCAGCTGTTTCATCTTCTACCATGTCAGATGTCGCTGGTTCATCTGGAATCGATTCAGTGATATCAGCATATTCCTCATCAGCAGTCGTGAGTCCTTCAACAACTGGCCATGATGGTGCTGCCTCAAACGTCTCAGATATGTCAGCCGAAACTTCCGGCTCATCAACTGAAACAACATCCTCCGAGTCCTTAGCTGCTGTTCCATCTTCTGCCACATCAGATGTTGGGTCATCTGGAATCGATTCAGTGATATCAGCAGTCGTGATTTCTTCAACAACTGGCTCTGTTTGTGCTGCCTCCACTGTCTCTGATTGTGCTGCCTCAACAGTCTGACATGAGTGAGCCGAAACATCCGGCTCATCAACTGGAACAACATCCTTCGAATCCTCAGCAGCTGTTTCATCTTTTACCAGATCCGATGTTGGTTGTTCATCCGGAATTGATTCAGCAATATCAGGATCTGCAACTTCAGCAGCTGCAATTTCTTCAACAACTGGCTCTGAGAGTGCTGCCTCAACAGTCTCACCTATGTCAGTGGCAACTTCAGGCTCATCAACTGGCAAAAGATCTTCGGAATCCCCAGCAGCTGGTATTTCTTCTACAGATTCTAGGACATCAAATGTCGTTGGTACCTCCAGAATTGACTCAGTGATATCAGCATCTGCAACATAAGCAGCTGTAATTTCTTCAACAACTGGCTCTGATGGTGCTACCTCAACAGTCTCAGTTATGTCAGTCGAAACTTCCGGCTCATCAACTGGCACAACATCTTCCGACTCCTCAGCATCTATTTCATCTTCTACCACATCAGATGTCGTGGGTTCATCTGGAATTGATTCAGTGATATCAGCATCTTCCTCATCAGCAGTCGTGGTTTCTTCGACAACTGGCACTGATGGCGCTGCCTCAACAGTCTCAGTTATGTCAGCCGAAATTCTCGGCTCATCAACTGGCACAACATCCTCCGAGTCCTTAGCAGCTGTTCCATCTTCTACCACATCTGGAATCGATTCAGTGATATCAGTTTCTTCTTCAACATCAGCAGCCGTAGCTTCTTCAACAACTCGTTCTGAAGCCGTTGCCTCAACCATCTCAGTAATGTCAGCGGGAACTTCAGGCTCATCAACTGAAACAACATTGTCGGACTCCTCAGCAGCTGTTTCATCTTCTACCACTTCAGATGTTTTGGGTTCATCTGCAATCGATTCAGTGATATCAGCATCTTCCTGATCAGCAGTCACGGATTCTTCAACAACTGGCTTTGATGGAGCTGCCTCAACTGTCTCAGATTTGTCAGCGGAAACCTCCGACTCATCAACTGGCACAACATCCTCTGAGTCTGTAGCAGCTGTTCCATCTTTTACCATATCAGATGTTAGTTCATCTGGAATTGATTCAGTGATATCAGTTTCTTCTTCAACATCAGCAGTCGTGGTTTCTTCAACAATTGGCTCTGATTGCACTGACTCAACAGTCTCAGTTATGTCAGCAGCAACTTCAGGCTCATCAACTGGCAAAAGATCCTCGGATTCCCCAGCAGCTGACACATCTTCTACAGATTCTAGGACATCATATGTTGTTGGTGCATCTGGAATTGATTCAGTGATATCAGTTACTTCGTCAACATTATCAGTCATGGTTTCTTCAACAACAACAACTGGCTCTGATGGTGCTGCCTCAACAGTCTCAATTATGTCAGGTGATACCTCCGACTCATCAACTGGCGCAACATCATCTGTCTGCTCAGCAGCTGTTTCATCTTCTACCACATCAGATGTTGTTGGTTCATCTGGAATCGATTCAATGATATCAGCATCTTCCTCATCAGCAGTCGTGATCTCTTCAACAACTGGCTCTGATGGTGCTGCCTCAACCATCTCAGATGTGTCTGCTGAAACTTTCGCTTCATCAACTGAAACAACATACTTTGATTCCTCAGCACCTATTTCATCTTCTACCACATCAGATGTTGGTTCATCTGCAATCGATTCAGTGATATCAGTTTCTTCTTCAACATCTGGCTCTGATGGTGCCGCCACAACAGTCTCCGTTGTGTCAGCCGAACCTTCCTGCTCAACAAGTGTCACAACATTCTCCGATTCCTCTGCAGCTGTTTCCTCTTCTACCACATCAGATGTTGTTGGTTCATGTGGAGTTGATTCAGTGATATCAAATTCTTCGTCAACATCAGCAGTCGTCGTTTCTTCAACAACTGGCTCTGATCGTGCTCTCTCAATAGTCTCAAATGTGTCTGCTGCATCTTCTGACTCATCAACTGGCACAACGTTCTCCGATTCATCAACAACTGTTGCATCTTCTACCACATCAGATGTTGCTGGTTCATCTGGAATCGAGTCAGTGATATCAGCTTCTTCATCATCGGCAGTCGTGGTTTCTTCAACAACAGGCTCTGATGGTGCTGCCTCAACAGTGGCAGTTATGGCAGCCAAAACTCCCGGCTCCTCAACTGGCACATATTCCGAGTCCTCAGCAGCTGTTTCATCTTCTACCACATCACATGTTGCTGGTTCATCTGGACTCGAGTCAGTGATGTCAGTTCCTTCGTCAACATCAGCAGTCGTGGTTTCTTCAAAAACTCCCTCTGATGGTGCTGCCTCAACAGTTTCAGATGTGTTCGCAGAAACCTCTGGCTTATCGACTGGCGCAACATCCTCTGACTCCTCACCAGCTATTTCATCTTCTACCATGTCAGATGTTGTTGGTTCATCTGAAATCGATTCAGTGATATCAGTTTCTTCATCATCAGCAGTTGTTATTTCTGCAACAACTGGCTCTAATGGTGTCACCTCAATAGTCTCAACTGTGTGCGCAGTAACTCGAGGCTCAACCACTGACTCAACATCATCAAATTCCTCAAGAGTCGTTTCATTTTTGACCGATTTTACCATGTCGCATTCTGTGCGTTCAGCTGTAACTGTTTCCAAGAAGTCGGACTCGTGATTCCCCACTTCAGATTGTCCAATTGTTTCTTTTTCATCTGGAATAGATTCGGAAGGTGTATATTTGTCAGAATTTGATATTTCAATTGCAACTGAAGCATCCAAAAGAGGATTTTCAAGTGGTTCT
The DNA here is from genome assembly GCA_027564295.1 of Himantozoum antarcticum. NCBI lineage: Eukaryota > Metazoa > Bryozoa > Gymnolaemata > Cheilostomatida > Bugulidae > Himantozoum > Himantozoum antarcticum. The sequence goes on from JAOQGN010131962.1 coordinate 8,881, forward strand.
GTTGGTATCGATTCTACATTTTCACTCGTTTCAGCAAATATTGCAGGCTCTGCTACCAGTTCTTTATATTCATCACCAAATGGAGTATCATCCACGTCGACATCAATAAGATTTGGATTGAATGCATTACTGTTGGTATCTAGATGTTTAACTGGCAAGTTTTTTAGCAAAGTTACTTCATCTGTGACAATGCGTTGTTCAATATCTATTTGCCCAACACTGTAAACATTTTGCACAGCCGCGGTATACTCATCTTCACTGTCCTGGATGAATGTTCTCAAAGCCAATTTGTCAATCGAGCATCCCATCGCAACCAGTTTTTCTAAAAAATGGTAATAGCGTATATCAAAAAATTATCCAATAAATTCCAAATCAAATCAAAAATTACTCCCAATTATTTAAAACAAGCTGTATTACTCCTAATATAAGTGTTTTGAGGTAGTAAGCCATTCAACCATGAGCACAATAAATATGCATTGTGTTCAATTTTGCTGCAGCTATGTTATAATATGCTCGTTCTACATGATGACTAGGTGAATGCATACGACATGTGAGTCTCAGAGCAGTAGCAAGGCATAAACTAAGTATAAGCAAGGGTCTGCTGGCAGGTATAAGAGTAGCCTTGGGGCACACCAATATATGAAAGTCAGCAGACTTATTGATGCATACTAAGCACAGCATTAATTAATTAATTAAAATAACACAAGTGTCATCTTTGCATACATACAAGGTTAAAATTGGTTTCTAACAGGGATTGTATATTTTGTGGTTACAAATCGTGTCAAGCGCAATGTAAAAGTGAGTAACAACAAATAACTGGACAAAATACTAACCAATTCTTCTGACGTATGAATTAGTCTGGTGATATCTTCATAATGGGGCTCCATCATGCAAAAGCACTGGCCAGCTTGAAGGCATAAGTTTGATGAGTACATGCAGCAACAGTGGCGTATAGTGTTTAGAGTTGCTATGGATAGCCAAAGCTTGCTGAAGAGTCAGTAAGACACCGATAAAACTTAAAGAGGGAAATTCATAACTTCTTCGTCAGCATTTGAATGATGACTGCGACATTTCCCATAATATTTGTATTGTAATATTATAATATTTCCACACTGAAATTGCAGTCTCAATATAAATGGATGTGTTTACAATCATCATGCATATTAGCGAAATGTCCAACAAAATCTTATGAGCGTGATAGCATCCAAGCTGCACCATTACATGTTTTAGGGAGCCGAGAAGTAGCAAGAAAGAGGTTAGCTGTGAGACAGGACAGCAAGCTAAACAGGTCACCAACACGACGCTTATCAAAACAGACAACAAATTTAGAATTCAATTTTATGGATGTGAAGAAGCACATCACAATAATTTGAAGGAAATGTGATGTCTGTATATAGCTTGCTGATCTCGGAGGAGAAAAGAAGAGAAGTTAATAAGACTGGTAAGTGGCATGGTAAGCGTTCACTAATGAAACTAGGGGTGTCACAATATGCAATAAGTAAGTGATACATGGTAAATCATTGGCAATTACGCAAGCCATATTGCCAATATGTACGAACATTAGTAGCAAACTAAATATGACAAATTTGTAGTTGAATTTTCAACTTCAAATCATTTCAATTGATAATATTTAATGCGGTATCCTATCCTTTTACAAATTTCTTGTATCATTGAAAACATGAATAGTGACAACCCTAAATGAAACAGTGTTGGAATAGCATAAAAATCCGGTTGCAGGCAGTAGCATGCGAATACACAATCATGACAAACTTGAATTGATCAAACTACAGGAAAATAGTAGACTACAAGCTTGCACAGATGTACTGGGACAAGGGTTGGGTCACTTCTTTTTCATTGAGTTGATCATACAAGGTAACCGTTGAAAAAATGATAATATTGTTAAAAAATAGAAATAATAATAATAATAATAATATTAGCAATGATATCGACAACAACTACAGGTTCAGTTATTGTCATCGTTTAAAATGAAGTAGGAGTGGGAAGATTAGTCAACATACCATCAGAATCCTCTGCATATTTTTCTGCAACATGACTGGGGTACTCCGGGCCTCTCAAACCATCTCCTTCTGCAACAAATACACAAACGTATACTAATTTCAAACAATATCAAATGATTAGCTGAAATACGCATCTGCCTTGAGGAAATCTCCATCGGGCCAAGTAGACCTAATAGTGGTGTTAAAGTCTTTGGAAAATCTACTTTTTTTTAGAAAAATGGTCATTAGCTGATGACTGTAGATTAGGCGGCGTGTAAAACAAAATCTAATGTTTGACTTTACGCATCAAATAATTACGCACTACATTATAGTACATACATAACGCACTACACATTACATATATAATGCATATAATACATTATAATGTATTATATACGTTATAATGTAGTGCGTAATTATTTGACGCGTAAAGTCAAACATTAGATTTTGTTTTATGTGACATTTAATCTACAGTCATCAGCTAATGACCGTTTTTCAAAAAAAAAAAAAAATTTTCCAAAGGCTTTAACACCACTATTAGGCCTACTTGGCCTAATAGTTGGCCTAATTATGTTACTATTGTAAATCAGGTTGACATAACTATCATAGTATATCTGGAGGCCACCCCTCATAGCATAGTATATCTGGAGGCCACCCCTCATAGCATAGTATATCTGGAGG
>JAOQGN010132072.1:0-18307 GCA_027564295.1 Himantozoum antarcticum
CACACACCTTCGAACTCTTCTTCTTCACACACCTTCGAACTCTTCTTCTTCACACACCTTCGAACTCTTCTTCTTCAATCAATTGCTACCTCCTGCCTCCCACTCCCTCTCCTTCAACCCCTATTCCTCCACCCCCCTTCCTCCCAACACCCTCCAATAAAAACAACTCCATGCAGCAACAACACCCGGCGGTGATATTACTCCTTTTGATCTTCAAACAACCAACCAGAACACACAAACAATACACACTACACACTTCCGGTGGTGAAATTACTCACTGCTTGTCGCTGACGGGTCCATTTCAAAAATACGCTCTTCTCATTGGTCCATTATTTGGGGTCAATGCAAAGCCCCTATAACACTACTACTGGTGTACTACATGGATACACCCGCATATATATGTGTTTTAGGAAACTACTATCACTGTACATATACATGTGGATACAAAATCCTTAACTGTTGTACACCTGTGCAACGGCACACAAATGGTGTATACACCATCCGCTTCAATCTTTAAAGTTTTTGTTTTCCGACACCAAGTTATCTCCCTACATAGAGGAGTTAATCCTATGTTTTTAGATGCACACCGTGAAGACCTACCCAGTTTGGCTATAATATCACAGCCTTTCATAGTTTCAATTAATTTATAGGAAACAGGCTACATTGCTATCTACAAATATTGTGCGATTGCGAGCGCTTACACAGATTGCTAGACATCAGCTACCTCTGGCAGAGTATCGCGTAAATAAAATTAAAAATACAAAGCTGTATGAAATGCGGACGCCCAGTACGACACTGTAATGCCGAATGGAACAGATTGCAAAGTAAATAACATTTCAGTGGATACTTTATCATTAAGCAGCACCGTTTTTTGATATTCGTATATTAAACAACGATTCGATATTAAATTGATGCCACATGTATTTAATTGAGATACTTCAAACTCCTGCTTTGAAATGATAAAGGTGGTGAAATCAATTAATGTGAAATTAAATTTAATTACAATAATAATAAGTAGGCATGAAATTCACTGGCAGAAATTTGCTAGGTTCAGTGTATGCACAAATTGTGCATACACAGATTTGTGCATACACTGAACCCATTAAATTTCTGCCAGTGAATGTTATGCCTACTTATTATTATCGCAATTTAATTCAATTTCACCTTAAACTGATTTCACCACCTTTATCATTACAAAGCAGGAGTTTGAAGTATCTCAATTAAATACATGTGGCATCATTTAATTGCCACGAATATCAAACAATGGTGCTGCTTGATGATAAAGTATCCACTGAAATGTTATTTACTTTGCAATCTGTTCCCATTTGGCATTACCGTGTCGTACTGGGCGTCCGCATTTCATACAGCTTGTATTTTTAATTTTATTTACGCCATACTCTGCCAGAAGTAGCTGATGTCTAGCAATCTGTGTAAGCACTCGCAATCGCACAATATTTGTAGATAGCAATGTAGACTGTTCCCTATGAATTAATTGAAACTATGAAAAGCTGTGCAATTATAGCCAAACTGGGTAAGTATTCACGGTGTGCATCTAAAAACATATGATTTACTCCTCTATGCGGGGAGATAACTTTGTGTCGAAAAACAAAAACTTTAACGATTGACGTGGAATAGTTAACACTATTATATAGGTGTATGGACTAGTGTATGGACTGGTGTATGGACTGATGTATGGACTAGTGTATGCACTGGTGTATTCACTGGTGTCAACACTCTTCTTGATGAAACTGTGAATAAAAATGATGCCAAAATGTACTTAATTGAGATACTTCAAATGCCTGCTTTCAAAAGATAAATGTGGTGAAATGAGTTAAGGCGAGGTTAAATTTAAATACAATGATAATAAGTAAGATAAAATTAATTGGCAGCAATTTACGGGATCTGTGTATTCACAGATGGTGTATACACCATTTATCCGCTAATTGACAGGTGTGCGATAGTTACCGGATTTTGTATACATGTATAATTATGTGTACAGTGATAGTGGTGTTCTAAAACACACACACACACACGTATATGCACTGGTGTATCCATGTAATACACCAGTGTATACATCAAATACGCTATCATACATCTGCATACACCTTCCGGACACCAGCATACAGTAAAGCGCATACATCAGTGTGTACACCAGAGTGTCTACACCAGAGTGTATACGCTCTGGTGTATGCACTCTGGTGTATGCACTCTGGTGTATACACCAGAGTGTATACACCAGAGTGCATACACCAGAGCGTATACACCCCTCTACTAATGTATGTAGGTGTATACACTAGTGTTTACTCTGGTGTGTACAGGTGTCTGCACATTTTCACAAACTTAAGCTTACCAATGATAATATTATATCATTCCATGGTTGTCCCTCCCTCCCTCTTTATGACAGAGTGCCAAGTTGACTACTATTCTGTGAAACATAGACTATACCTCACGTTGAATGGGAAATAGCAAATTAATTCTAACTTCGTAACCACATACTTGGTGAACATACATGGCATGATCATTAGCAGAGTGACAAGGAATCTAGAGGACAAGAGGAGACAAGAAGTATTTTGAAACGCTGCTCGCCAGGCGGATTTTTGCAATGCGAGCTTTGTCCAATCTTGGTTATTTATGATCTTTGTTTTCAAGTTTCGCTCTAGTGTCCTTAAATTGAAGCCGTGATCTAACTTGATTTCTCTTGCCAAGGCACAGTAGGGAGTAAAGTACATCCTTGGGAAGGCGGGAACTTTCCATCCCCTGGATGTGGCCAACCCAACGCAAGTTTCTTTGTATCAATAAATCTTCCATGGATGGTAGACCAGCCATGCTCAGGATTTTGGTATTTTTGACTTTGTCCTTCCATATGATGCTCATGATGGAGTGAAGGTGTCCCATCATGTAGGTGTGTAGTTTCTTTACCTGCAGACAGTAGATAGGCCATGTCTCGAGGCCATAGAGGAGCGTAGAAAGCACTATTGCTCTATATACTTTACACTTAAACCGCGTGGATGTGTGATGATTGTTCCATAACTTGTCTTATAATCGACTGAAAGCGGCACTCGCTTTGTCCATCCGTATTCGCAGTTCACTGTCTAGTCGGTCATCATTTGATACTGTACTACCCAGGTAAGTGAATGTATCGACTCTATATGTATTTAGCTCCATTCCATCATACTTTATTAGCTCAGAGTGGTTTGCTACACCACCTGCCTGGAAAAGGATCTCAGTTTGTTTAATGTTTATATGCAGGCCATGCTTGAGCTGCATCAGCAAATAAGTATACTATTATCTCCCTTCTTGAATATTGTGACGATGTTCGCATCTTTCCATTCCTGGGGAACAGTGTCATTTTCCCAGGCTTGGAGTACCACTTCATGTAGTTTAGCTATGACTTTTGTGCCACCATGTCTCCATATCCCGGCAGGAATTTCATCACTTCCTTTGCCACTTGATAGTGCTACTATTGCTTGGTCAACCTCATCCTGCATTGGAGGTTCATCAGCATCATCGATTATTGGGTATTGGTCAACATTATCAAGTGCTTATGGGTCAATTTCACCAGGCAAGTTCAGTAATTTCTGAAAGTGTTCAGCAAAACTGTTTATGACTTCATTGCTATCTCTATATAGGTATTCTCCATTTGCTGATTTTATAAGCATTGAGACTTTTGGGTGGTCCCAAAATTTCCTTAAGGCGAATGTAGAAGGTTTCGAAGGTGTGTGAAGAAGAAAAGATCGAAGGTGTGTGAAGAAGAAGAAGAAGAGGAGTTCGAAGGTGTGTGAGGAAGAAGAAGAGTTTGAAGGTAGGTGTCAAGGAGAAGAGTTCGAAGGTGTGTGAAGAAGGAGAGTTCAAAGATGTCAAGAAGAAGAGTTTGATGGTTTGTGAAGAAGAAGAGTTCGAATATGTGTGAAGAAAAAGATCCTACTATTCCTCCTTCATTTTTCGAACATAGAGTTGCAGTCTCCTACAAGCTTCTCCATAGACAGCAGCAGTTGCTATTTTGTTTCTGGACGTTAGGAGATTATCGTGGCTTTGTTTGTGTCAGAAAGAGCTTCTGTAGTGTGGCGTCTTCACAGTCAAAGCGTCACAGTCACAGTCAAGTCCTGATGTTTTCTAGATCACTTGCCTAGTACCTCAGAGGCTGGTTCAAACACTATATCACGGAGTGAAGACCAGTTTATATCAGCAAACTTTTCTTTCTCTATGCGCCATTTATCCATGGCATCATTCATTTTTTCTAGTAATCTTGCTCTGTATTTCGGGTAGTGGGGCTTCCCGGTTGCATGTTTGTTGTTTTGTTGGAATATGACTTGAATTCCTTGTGTCTCAGACAAAGGTTGACCTTCAAGCTTATCATCAGGTGATCAGTAAAGTCATTAGCTCCCCTCATAACTCGAGTGTCATGAACATAATTTCTGTCTTTTTTGTTGGGTAATGACAAAATCGACAATGCCAATGTTTAGATCATGGGCGCATCCATGTTGGCACATGTGTAGCCTTGTGTTTAAAAATGGTGTTGGTTATGACTAGTTTGACACTTTTTCGATAGACATGGTATTGCCAATTTGATAATTTAATTAAAAAAAAACTAATTTTTAAATCCATAAATTTATGCAAATCTGTCGTATTCCAAGCAATAAAACTGTGTGAAAATGACACCAGAAAATGATTACTGCTTTAGCTGAAAACATAATTTTCATAAATGTTGTGACCCCAGATGGATAGTCTGCATATTTTCACTGTACGGTAATCAATATATTTACCATTATATTTATTCTCTGGCACTTCATCAAATTGAAGTGTGAAGTACTAGCTCGATTCCTAAATCGATTTTATACTCATCGATATCCTTAATCTACCTTCATATTTATGCCGGCCAACTAATAGGCTGAGGCTATATTATTATATTTTCATATAAATATTCACCTGTCAGGCAGCACATTTAGTTCCTAATAAAATAATATTCCTACAGTAAACTACACTATATCTTAGTACTTCTACAACTGAGCTCGCAAGATAAACAGGAGATTCAGTAATTTTTAATATTTATTGATGAGCTATTGCTTTAATTCACTTTAACTTATTTAACCCTTTCGCTGCCGCATTTTCCCAGGTCTGTTTGTGCCCAATACCGCATCTTCCTGGAAAATTGCGATATTTGATATGCATCATTCAAATGCAACATATTACCACAAAGCATTGTCTTAATGATTTGAGTGTTAAGTATGACATAATAACCACTCTGAAATAAATATATCAGAATATTGGACCAATTATACCAGCCAGTGAGGAATATGCAACCAGTTACACGTCTTCATAAGAACAGACAACAGACGATAAAATATCATTTCTAAACCCTTCCTGTTCGGCAATAGCCAATCAGTTGCCAACAGTGCATTGTGCCCATTGTCAACTGTATGTTGCCCACTAGATACCATGAAAAATTGTGAATGGGATTCCGACCAGCTTGTTTTCCACATTTTTTATTTAATAATTTTTTGTTATAAATTATTTTTATTAAGACTTAATTCGTAAAATGTTTATAGCATGTATTTTATAGCTATATTTTAATTTGTGTACCAAACTGGGAGATAGTAGTCATTAGGTTGACTCACGACCCAGTTCGCCATACTGGGAGACGTTGCTTAAAAATATTTTTATTATGTTTTTATTCATTTTCAATAAAAAAATAGTCAAATTGGTTTACAAGTACTGAACAATAAGAACATGACCCGGCGATATCTTTTAATCAGTTTATTAATTGATGCTGAGGTAGCGAACGATTGTTGTGTGAACCTCACAATAATTAAAAATGGATTTTTGGGCAGTTGTCAAAGCGTAAGAGTTGTCTTAAGGCTCCATGCAAACTGTTCAATACAATTTATGCATGCCCATGAAAGAATTATCTGTATTTGGGAATTGTTACAGGCTCATAGAACCTTCACAATGAGCACTGTTTTTGAGTTCCATTTTAAATCTTACAGCCTAAACATATTGCGACGTTTGTTACTGAATAAACTTTGGCTTGCAGTTTCTTATCCTTCAATTCTGGTTCAGCTTCTGATTTCAATACAAATTTCAACTTCAAGGAATATGCAATCTGCATTACCTTTAATTGTTGGGTAGTAGTAGTAATCTACTATACCTCACTTAGTAGCAAGTTCAGTGAGTCTGTGACTCTGAGACAAGTGCCACTCATTTGAGACTGTTTCATTTCATCAACTTTTGGTTCCATTACATGCATGGGCTTGCATTGGGAGTTGGCTTCCCCTCTTTACCTCTTCAGTGTCTCTTTGCCACAGCAAGTTCAAGAGAGGTTTCAGAGCTCAATGCTTGAGATGGCAGACATAAATTGACATTGACCCTTGACCCTTGCCTTTAATAGACGTGTTAGGATATGTGGCCATATATATAGCAGTGTATATAACATATCTGTGGTTTTGCCATATTTACGCTTGATGTCAGTAATAAGTAACTGGGTAACATACACATACGAGTGACAGTACTTATAAGATTGGAATGTTTATTAGATTATTTGATTAGAAAGTCATTTATTAGAATTTTCAATGAACAATAAACATTAACTTACTTTTAGTATTTTATTGGTGTACTGTTCACTGCTGATCAGAACCTTTGGAAACCGTACCGCGGGTAATATTTTAATCAATGTTCTCCAGATTCTGAGAACTGGGTCTTGAATCCACCTATTGTCACCAGACATATGATTAATATTACATTAATAAATAATAATTATGAAAAATATAATAATAATTATATTATTGTAATAATTATAAATTATATAATCGTAACAAGCTCATACTTCTAACGATATTTAGTGAAATATAGTCTAGCATCACCTGCAACTGTGGTAAATGTCTCTTCAGGTGAATACAGTCTCATAATTGCATCTATACCACTGAATCTTGTCAGAAAATTCAGTCGAAAAATTGAAAATATTAGTGAAATTACACTCACTATTGAGGCAAAAGAGTGATCGAATTTTGCGGGGACATCATCAAGGCCTTGCAAAGTTTACAGTCTTGCCACCTTAGTTCCAACTAATTTTGGTTGAAAATATAGGAATAATATTGCAATATAATGTTGCTCCAATGTCAGAAATACATTGTCCCTCTTGTATGATATGTAAAACAACAATTGCCACAAGCTCTGCAAACAGTGCATCCAATCATTCTCATTGGTAGTCTATATAAATATATATGACAAAAAATCAGTAGTTATACAGAGTCATATCACACAAGCGTACAAAGCATGCCGCCCAGCCACCATTTCTCGATCGGAACTCTGAAGAATTATCATCAAAGAAAAAGGCACGATTTCTTGGTGTCACAATTGATGAACATCTGACTTTCTCTCCACATGTAGAAGACGTCACCAAAAAGTGTCGATACTCGCATACACTCTGCTAAATATGAAAGGGGTGGGAATTCCGGGTCCACCACATTTTTGCTTCTATTCTACATGTATACAGCCAACTTTGACATATGCTGCTCCCGCCTGGTGTGCAATGTTAATCTACGAGCAGCAGCTAAAATTAGAGAGAGAGGAAAAAATAGCTCTGAAGATGATTGCACCTGAATCGGACTCCTACAATGATTGACTATCAACTGCAGGCTCCCCATCCAAAACACAGTTAATGGAGTAGCAGACAATAGCACACATAGAGCAAGTGAAGAGACCAGATCACTGCACACATAATCTCTTACCATCATGACAAAGTAGCACGAGCAGGCATTTACAACACAACCATATCTGACACTTACGTTTAAAGACCTAGAACAGCTCTTAGTGCAAACTCATTCATACGCAAATATGCAAATAATTTTAGATATACAATGCAAGTGAAAATATGAGATGATCAATTTTCAACAACCAACTACACATTTTACTGTGTATGTGGAAATATATATATAACATGAATATGTTTCCTATTACATATATACATTTTTTATAATTTTATGCATGAAGTCCTTTAAGAGAGTAGTCTCAATTTTAGTGGAATATTTCCTGGAGATCTTTAAAATAAAGAGAGATTATGAATTTGACTATAGTTGCACACAGCATTGCCCAGCAACGATGCTACCGTGACAATTATAGTTGTACATGGCAGTGAAAGGGTTAACTTAATTTATTCCCTGGGTGTATTAATATAATTATATTTGGCAATGATTAAACGATCAGTACCCCTGTCTACATATCTATCATTATTTCACAAAAATGGCTCACACAACTATAATTTTGTCTCCAACAAGTAATTTTATGATGTGTATTTTTACATAATTACTCCAATCAGTATAATTAATGCATAGCACATGCAACAGGTGCACAAGTATAATTATTATGCATAATTAAAAGATAATATATAATAACGGTGGTAATAAATGCTAGCAAAAGCAACAATAATGATTGTCTTGTTGTAGGCACTTAGTTGCACATTAGAGTTGGCTCACCAGGTCATGGAGAAACGCAATATTTTATCTGTTGAAATCGTAAATAGTATAACAGAGTGGTTGATAGAATATTTCGACTTACACCGAAATCAGCTGATAGAAGACATGGGTGGCTGGGTAAGTAGTTTCTGTTATTATGAGTGAGGGAGTTGCACCCAAGTACAGACCCAAGTACAGACTCAAGTACAGACCCAAGTACAGACCCAAGTACATACACTGTGATGTATCTTTTTACCTCATGAGACAACTATGGACAACCCTAACTTGAAATTATTCTAATTGGTGATAGTGAAGTAGTACTTTGGGTAAGGTGACAAGTTTGGCTGGTGGTGTGCCCAGCCAGGGCTCGTGCACTGTGTGGGTGTGCACTGTGCAACACCATTGCAAGGCTCACTTTTTTAATAGTCATGGCTCACCATTCGTAAGGTCTTTGGATGAGATATGAGGCACATATCAGGCTCTTCTTAGCCATGAGCCTTGCAATCAAGGCCAACCAAGTGCCACCATTTCCTCAATTTAAAACATATAAGTTGTAAACACTTTTTCGTTCAAAAACTCTCTTCTCTTGATAGGATGTTAGACAAATATAGGTTAGTAAGAGCGCTGCACTTAATTGCAAGAAAAAGACCTAAATACTCTTTTGTGAAATGTATTACCCATGAGAAGACAACTACCGAAATAGAAAATATTTTACAAAATATGTTAAAGAGAAGACAACTACCAAAATGAGTAATGTTGTACAAAAAAATATATATTAAAGAGAGGACAATTACTAATATACACAATATAAACAAATAATAATATATATATATATATATATATTACTCTCTTTAATATCTTACAACTTGCATTTCAGAATGTGTAGACATTTTCCAGTTGCTATAATCTTATGTCAATATTGTCCGTAGAGTTATTGCACCGCAAACATAGCAATGATATTAAAGACTCAAACCACCCATTATTACATATTATTACCCATTATTACTTATTATTATTACTTATTATTGTGTCATTACTGCGACATTGACTAATCAGGACTGCAATCCAGTAGTTATTGCACATACCCTTTGTTTTTATACTATTAATCTGCCTAATTGTACTTACCTTGATGTTTCTTTGTTTGAACCTTAGTGCTGCCTTAGTGCTGCCTTAAGTGGAAATAACTATTTGTCTTTTTCTACTGCCATTTGTGCAATATTAAAGTCGTAAACCACTCGACGGCTTTACTATATTATCTTTTTATTAGACAGCCGAGAGTCTATAGTCTTGTGTGTTATTTACCAAAATTATCAGCAGTGAAGCTTCCCTCCCCCCTATCGGCATCAATTTGTGAACTTCTGAGATTAATTATATATGTTGGCTATTATAATGTTGACGAATCAGAGCGGACTTACAAACCTGAGTTGGTTCAGGGTACGTCCCTTTTTGTTTTTGCGTAATTAAGTAGAACTTCGGTGCCAGTTCTATAACGAGCAATTGCGATAGTTAACAACATTAATTGAGATTAATTTGTTTGCTAAAAATATTCAAATATTGGGCGATATTATTCTGTTTTGTGCAAATAGAAATATCTGTCGGATATGTAAAGACAATAAACACAGCAGTAGACCATGTGAAAATACATTACATGGTACCTTGTGACTGCATGAGTACATGTTAAGGAATACAGCCGCATATTTCTGCAAATATAACTCCACATAGAAACAAAAAACCTCTGATCTCAGTTGTGTAATAATTATCTAAGTTAGCCTGAAATGCATTACATGGCGCCTTGAGACTTAATAATATTGTCAAAATTGCAATATGTGCCAGCCATGGAAGCAGCAAATGATATACTGCCATGCAGTAGTGCTACTGTAGCTATTGTCTACGGTCTAGTGCTACTGTAACTAGCTCTAGACCGAACTCAAGTACTGGGCGCAGGGCTTGCACAACAAGCTAAGCAAAACATATACTTCATCAATCATTTGACACAGCGTAACACTTCACTATGGTGCACATGAGTACGGGTGGTAGGACAAACCACCGAACAACTTACAATTTTATGGATCTGTTCTCAATAAGGTGACTATACCACAGAACCTTCTCTACAATTTGGAATTTTCTCAGGGGATTGCCGGAAAGCTACAGCTCGACAATGTCATTGTTATATTTGCGGCGCAAGGAATCTACGGACAATATTGACATAAGAGTATAGCATCTGAAAAATTCTACATGTTATATGAAGTGCAAGTTGTAAATTATTAAATATTAAAATGTATTTAAATTGCTTATATTGGTAGTTGTCCTCTCTTTAATATATTTTCAAATTATCGTTCATTTCGGTAGTTGCCCTCTCATGGGCAGTACAAATGCAGAGCTCTTGCTGAGCTATATTTGTTTAAAATTCTGTCAATATATGAGAATTTTGTAAATAAAATGTTTTTATAATTTATATTTTTTAAATTGATGGTAGGCCTTGATGGGGCCTTGACTGCAAGGCTTATGGTTAAGAACCGTGATATATGCGTACCCATACAATGCTCGTATACAAAGGTGAGCCATGACTATGAAAAAAATGAGTCCTGACAATAAAAAAGATCAACCTTGCTTGTGAACCTTGTAAAAGGTGAACCTTGCATAGTGCGTGTCCACATAGTGCAATGTGTTTGGGCGACCACTTGTCCGGCTGAATTTGGCAACTTACTGTATTTTATATATCAGGCAGTTTCTAATACACGAAACCTTCTGTTTAATGCAAATGCTGATCATCTTGTTGCACAGTTGGACATGGGCAGTGGCGGGTGGAGGGAAAATGGTGACTATCAGTGGCATGTGTGTGGCAATTAGATTAGTGGTTGGTCATGAGGAGTAATAGCATATCTGTGGAAGGCAGTGAAGGTGGGTGGCAGGTGGATGGGTTTCAAGCAGTGGCAAAATATTGTGTGGCTGCATTGTGTGGCAGTATTGTGTGGTAGCATTGTGTTGCAGCATTGTGTGGCAGCATTGTGTTGCGGCATTGTGTGGCAGCATTGTGTGGCAACATTGTGTGGTAGCATTGTGTGGCAGCATTGTGTGGCAGCATTGTGTGGCAGCATTGTGTGGCAGCATCGTGTGGCATCATTGTATGGCAGCAATGTGTGGCAACATCGTGTGGTAGCAGTTTGTGGCAGCATTGTGTGGCAGCATTGTGTGGCAGCATTGTGTGGCCCCATTGTGTCTTCGTGAGGTGGGGTGTGTATACAGCGGATTATTGCTGTGCATCAATTCACACATAAATAATATTGCAGCAATAACGTAAAATTATCAGTAGGGAGAAAGATGCCAAATGGACCAGTGGATGTGGATTGTCTATTGCAATAGAAAAGTTGTTTGCTATATCTGGGTTTGAAATAGAATTCTGTGATTGTATAAATGTTTATATACGGAGCTGTGTCTGGTAGGATGTTTGTCTAAGGCATGCAGAGTATAAAATAATTCACTGAGTTAAATTTAAAATGCAAACTTTTATTGAATAATTTTTCACCGCATGACCAGGAAGAAATATATTATAAGTTTTTAGAAGTACATGCTTGACAGATATATGAATCTGTATATAAGCAAATTATTTTGGACTTGAATACTTATATCAATCTGCACCGCAAGTAGATATGTTAAAGTGTGATAGATATTTTTATTTTATCCTACCGAAATGTGTATATACTACAGGATTGCGATATTATCACATTCTACTTCTAGGCAAGCATTGATATCGAAGAAGAGTAATTTGGTGTGGAAATGGTCGTGCATCTTGAAGAGACTTCAGTGAAGGACAAAGAACAGAGTTCTAATTACAGTTATAATTATTGATGTGAATAAATTTAAAAAGTTACAATCATAGTGTTTTAACTCATTAATCAATTATTAGATAGCCGGTAGAAGGTAGCAGGTAGAATGTATGCATCTTACATCTAGAGTGAGATCAGACCCAAAATAATTTAAGTAGCGACCTGCATCTTCTGCATATTGCTTTCACTATTTCATTTAGCGAATAAAGCTGGATATAAATGGAAATCATTGAATTAATTGGAAATGAAATATGATATTTGAAATATACTAAACATTTTTCTTTACTTACTATGATTTGAAGTTTATTTCGTTTTGTGAGTGCTCTGCATCTTTTGTTACCAGGAATAAAGTGATGAAGTAAAATCAATAAGAAATTGTATCTGTTTATAAATACATGCATCCATAAGGGTTTTAATATAATTTAGAATATGCCACCACTACATAACACTACTGGCGGTCTGTCATATCTGATGAGAACTACCTTCTGATTGTCTCCCTCCATTTATCTCTCTACAGATTGGTAGTTTGCCATCTTCAATTGTTTGAGATTTTGCTTGATAGTGACTTATAGTGAAATTCTGGCATGCCAAGGCTTTGGAGACCTTGATTTTCAAAATAACTTACAGCTGGGAGGATGGGATCTGTGTAGGAAGGTGATTGTTTTCTAGTCTGCAACATCTCATCTGTAAGGATATTGTACATCTTTGAGAGTGAAGCTATTTTGAAGACAATGTTGCTGCTGAGGTGATGTCACCAATTTATTTCATTTTATACATAAAGTGCCTCATTATGTATGCCTCCATTTTACGTGATTTGATCTTGTAAAAGGTTCAGGCTTCAACACCATTCTGGACGGAGGAAATAACCATGGTACACTGCAGACTTGGGCTTTGAACTGAGGTGATATTTGTTCCACAAGTGGTCCTGGAGTCTAATGTAGGTGGATTAATTAAATATAATTATTTAATTGATTTTGTGCATAATCATAATAAAAATAATGGCGTCTGTGGCTGTTGCTGTAAGGATAATTCGCAACATAAATAAATCAATTAATGAACTGAATATTGTTGCCAGTATAGAGAACCTAATGGAATTAGGAGAAAATAGAAATGAATGCGGAATGCAATGAACTATGCCATAAGTTGGAGTACCAGAATCATAGGCAGTTGAACACGATAAAAACAAAAGTCACAACTTTTACGTTTCGAAATACCATATCAATACCATCTACATGTATAATTGTATCTGGGATCGACACCGGAAGAATCCCTAGTAAAAAGCTTCATGTATGATCTAATAAAATGCTTCCCAGATTCGTGTTTACATCTTAATCGGTGCTTGTAGTTGTATTTTCTACACTGATTTTCGATAAATACACAGCGTCGTCAGGTCTATTGCAGAAATGGTAGAGAGACTAATTTGAAATTTAATGTGTCTGAAGCCATAAACTAATATGCCTTGGGTTCTCAACAACATAAATGATTGAATCAATTCTCTTGCACAGAATTGCGTATAAACTTGCATTAGCATATCACTGTACTGGAAATTTACAAGTTTTGTTCAGTACTAGTTTGCCCCATACATGTAGCTCCAATAAGCTGCACTTAAGCCGTCTATTACTTAAGGCTTAGATGTAGAAGCGCATGTGGCTCGGTATATAACTACCGAGACATAACTAAATGTGCATGTTGTTGCTAATTTATTAAATAGATAAAGTTGTCAGTTGAATAAAATGTGATCAATTGCCTTTGTTTAATCATAGATAATGCAACTGCAATCAGCAAATATAACTGAGATCGAAATGCACTGAACATAAGTAATATCTGCTGTGGCACTTAGGGCCACAGCCTTAGATAATAAAAGCCTCTAGCGTGGCCAACTTAGCTTAGGCAAGCAAAGCTGGGACAATGTGAACAAGCTTTGCTCAAAAATCAAGATTGGCTTCGGCAAGCAGACTTAGCTTAGTTTGCTTCGGCAAGCAAACTAAGCAAACTAGGTTTAGTGAGCCATGTTATAATTAATATATACAAAGAGTAGACAATCTTGGCTTAGTAAACAGAACTGTAATTAGAGGTCACTTGGCTTAATGCAACACAATTATATATCCAGATAACAAGAGTATTTAAGAACTCGATACAATTCATGTCTATATGTATATAATAACGTAATGCCTGAATACTGAATGCTATAATGTAATATTAATAATAATATGAATATTGAGTACTGTGTACAGTGGCTAATATGTTGTGCACTATCATGGTGAACACTATAATGTCAATGTTAATAATTTGTGCATGTGTGCCAGGAACGGGGAGGGGGAGGGCTGGCATGCAGTTACCACCGGTCTACCTCATTACAGTAATTACATTACATTGCATTACAGTAAATACATTACATTGCATTACAATAATTACATTACATTGCATTACAGTAACTACATTACATTGCATTACATTAATTACATTACATTGAATTACAGTAACTACATTACCTTGCATTACAGTAATTACATTACAATGCATTACAGTAACTATATTACATTGCATTACAGTAACTACATTACATTGCATCACATTGCATTACAGTTATGCGTTAACCTGTTTGTTTGTATTGTTTCATATTGTAACCCAATAGCTGAGGTATTGAAGGGAAACCCACCTGACCTCCAGAATTTTACCTGTCGGTTAGAACACAGGGAGTAAACTTAGGGTTAGGAATCTCACCAAATGATTCTTAGCAGAAAAAATGATATTTGACCGCAGTGGGAATCTAACCCTAGAACCCATGCTGTAATGGTGACCTTGACCATACCTTCCTTACATTAATCTTAATACCTTAATTAAATGGAATCTGTATTCATCTTGATTGCTATTCACTGGGTTGTTAAGAGCAAGTTTAAAGCAGAAAATATCAAATTGCATTGTAAATTGCAAGAAAGATTAAGTCTGTGTAGAGATTGAGTTGCAATTATTGTGTACAGAGAAACATGCATTAGCACTTGAGAGGTTAGACGGTTTTTCAAAAAATTGGAAGTTTTATATTGCATTTCACTCGGTTGCAAATGCTGCTATACCATCACACCATACATATTCTAAAATATCTCTCATAGCTCAATCCACTGACATCCAAATAATTGCACTTATTATACGCTTGCAAATTATAGCGCATTCCATGCTATAAAGTCTGTAAAAAAGATCAGAAAGCCAGTCCAACGTCCTTCGAGATTTACTAATAGCTGATATGTCATGTCTGAATACGAATACACCAAATGAGTGACAGAATAGAACAGATTAGTGACAAGTAATTGAGGAAATGACTTTGTTTCTGATGAGGAAACATAGTTCTGACTTTACAGGCTCAAGTCAAGTCCCCTCATCACATATAGTAGCTAGTTAAACATGGACATTGAAGCTAAAAATCTTCTTTTTTCAAAAGCTATTGCACAGCTTTCTAGCTTGAATAGATAATTATTTATAATCGTTACAAGCTTGGGCGAGCATACTCGCCACTTGCCTGGAAAATGTTTTAACACTTCCAAGACACATTAGGATTCTACAGGATACACAGGATACATAGAGGGTAGCAAGGTCATTGACCAATATTATATGTGTTGTGTACTGCTGAACTTTGTGTTGTTATGTTTGTGTGGCTTATTTAAATCCTCCCACCATATTGTATATAATCATAGAAAAACTAGCAGTATTATAATAATGCAACGTTTTCCTATGCAGCAAATTGTCTACCTTCGTGAAGTAGTGCAACAACGGTTACTGGAACTGAGTGCAATAATTTTTTGTCAGCAGGAGGCAAACACTCTTATTTGTGTACGGTTGGCTAGCCTGGTCAGGTGCAGAGTCAGGGTACCGAATGTAGATTATAGGCCGTCAGCCAGACACTCGCTATTACAGAGCAAATAGTGAGGAACATAAGAATCACATGTAGTAAGGAAGTTGCAAAGACATCATGAATGTGATTAGCACAAGCATTTATTAATGGCTCGGATGCCAAATGTCTCATTGAAGAGTTATCAGCAGAAAGGATGATCACAATACATGCACACTTGCTTTATATGAAAGCACAAAGGCCGACCACGCTTGTAGCCCGTGGCCGCCATGCACAAAATATACGTAATGAAAGGATAGTCAGTTAAGCTGACAATCATATGCAAGGTCAAGCAAGCCCCGATGGCCAAAAGTTATCTGAGCCCAACAATAATACAATAGAGGAGCTGCCCAATCCTGTCATAGTGACCATAGTTAGTAGTACGTTGGCATAAGTTATAATGTAATAGTTGTAATCCGAGTAAGGTAATAGTATAATCCGAATTGTGTAATAATGTAGTGATGCTATGTCCGGGTGGTGTAATGCTGGGTGGTGTAGTGCAGGGTGGTGTAGCGCAGGGTGGTGTAGTGCAGGGTGGTGTAGTGCAGGGTGGTGCAGAGCTGGGTGGTTTACCCGGCAGTAGCGAATATTTAGACATGTGAGTAGTATATATACATGTATACAGGGAATAATATATATCCAGGGACAATGTGATGCTATTGCAACTACAATATAATATATATTATATAAGCCACTAAATAAAAATAATTACCTAAACACTATTATTATTAATAATTAATTATTTATTTTAGACACAAAATACCAAAAATGCCTACAGATCATAAATATCTATGTTGAAATATGCACCAAGCTAAAATGATAATTGCATCATTCAAATAACAGCGAACTGAGGATACCTAATATTTTACTGATTACAGCTCCTGGAGGCAGTCAGGAGCTGGTTTTCCCGTAAAGCATCATTGATAATGGCAAACTGGAGTCACCCCAAAACTTTAATGCGCATAGAGATTGGGTTAACACGTCGTATCCCTACAATTACAAGTGCTGATATCATAACATCATTTGTAGTCACCATGTAAGACTCATGTACACTTATTCGTTTGCCATTAGTGTAGTTAAATCAAAATCATAATAATAATTCATTATATCCTATATCCGGTAAGTGAAGCATGCGTAGCCAGCAGTTTGAGGAATTCACTTGTGATCCAAAAACTGGTATTCGATTCCTCGAGCGGTATCCCTTGATAAACTCACTTCACATTGCTCCAGTTGATTCAGCTGCAAATGAGTTCTGGGTCAGTCAATCTAGGTTTGACTGACATCATGTGCGGTAAGTGTTGTTTTGAACTCTCAGTCGCTTAATGTCAAAGAAACCGGGATACACACCAGCTTTATGGGTCTAGCGACTGGGGAAGACTTTAGCCTCATATCCATTAAGCAATAAGTAATAATCAGCACTTAATTTTTCATTTTAACACTTTTGAGAAAGCAGCGAAAATAAAACTAGCTGAGATTAATTCAGACAGACGGTTAGCTATAAAAATAGCAATTTTTTAACTAATGCCCTTTGCCATATTGTATAATTGTATTTATGAATAAGTATTAATTTGTTTTTTAAGTAATAATTATTGTCAGTGTAATTTGTTATATTCTAGGTTAAATCTAAAAATATATTATGATTACAAGGAAAAATTAGTGATAGAATAGAAGTGTCTCTTTTGCAAGAATGGTATTATGTAAGATAATCTATTAATGGCATTGGCTATAAAAATATACGTTGCAAATATTGTAACAGAATTGCCCAGCTTCGCTGAGCTGAACACCTGTTGTTTAGGATCTAATAGCCTAGCAATACCAGGTCATTGACAAGTTAGTTTGTTGTGTTGCTTCCTGCAGCTACACTCAAGCACAAAACTTGCTATGTGTACTGCACAGCAAGGCAGCAGGCACCAATTGGATCCAGTTAATGAAAACTGATCAGAGGATCCCCTAGATGCAAACTAAGCACTTGAAGTGCGAAATATGCATTCCATTCTTATCAATTTATTGTATGAATTAATTAGACAATTGGTTACTAGTTATGCCAAAAGTATGGAACAACAACTCTCTGTGGAAAACGCTGTGCAAAAGCCTAGCTCTCAACTGAACTGAGCGGGCTTTCGGCTGCCACTTAAGTATCAAAATGAAAA
>JAOQGN010132073.1:0-11558 GCA_027564295.1 Himantozoum antarcticum
CTATCGGCTCTTCTTTATAATATGAGTTTCCCTCTCTGCTGATACTGGGAGGATGGTTTCTATACTTGTACAGTCTGAAGGCCAGGACTGCTGGACAAGTGGAGAGGGTAAGAATACATCTACATAACAATATGCACAAGACCTAGCCCTGGACATGGACACAGCCTAACAGCTATTGAGAACCAAACAGCTCCAGGCACGCCTAGAAGACAGCGATGAACCATCACTATTCAAAGCGGGTGACTATGTGTTGCTGAAATATTTCCAGCTGCAAAAGGCACAGGCTTAAAAGCTGATCTCCAAGCTTGTAGGGCTCTACCTCAATGTGGAAGCCTTCTCTACCACACTTACAGGCTAAGGCAAGATGGTAAAGGAACTATATGGCACGAAGTTGGATCAAGCGGCGGATTTTTGCAGAACAAGAGACTTCTGAAGTGTTGCCCTGTGATGGATCTCGCTCCCTACCTCTCATCAAACTAATCAGAAAGCAAGCGGTTCATTGGGAAGAACAACTCCCAGCAGCAATGCCATTTCCACCAGATTCAGGGTTACCACCATCCTAAAGCCCACCCTTAGACTACCGTATGACCGCAATTTCCAAACTGTTCTCGAGATTACCTCTCTACCAGGTGATGGGCAAAACCCTGCAGCAATCAAGTACCACACAACACCTGTCAATACACCTCAAACTACACCTAAAATTACCCTTCAGGGTCAACTGTCCATAGAACCCCCAATTCCCCCAACTATACTACTCGCGAGAGAAGCGAAGATTCATATACATCAGAAATGAGCAATGCTTTGGAGTTATCATCTACCCGCAATAGCCCGCCGCAAGTAGCAAGCAAGAGCACTGTTTGGAAGTGGAGTGTTTGCCATCGATGACTTGTGGAACCAGGGGGCGATAGTCAGGCCTATGACGATAGCTTTCCTCCAATCTCATGAGAGCGGAGTATAGCCTGTGGCCTAGGAGATCCAGGGAGTGTTATACCAACTATCATGGAGAGTGAAGAAGCCTACTAGACACTGGTGAGAGTTTGGCTTAAGGCAAAATCCGAATTCAAATCATCCTCCTTTTCACTTCAGCATCCCACCACAACCAGACGTATTGGTAATTAGTGGAACAAATTAAGTAAAATCTGGACTCATAAACTACTACAGCCATGTTCCATCGCAGCTACTGCTAGCTGTATTTGATGCAGAGCAACTACTAACCTCACACGAGGATCGACAAAGGAGACTGCACATGTGCAGAGTTTGTGACAGTACATATCCATCCAGGTACTCATTGCACAGGCACACAAAGGCGGCAGGCAATTACATTAGACCAACAAACAACTCTACATTCCCAGTAAACCCTAGGAATGCTTATAACGGCTCAGCGCCCAGACCTGGACGATACTTCAGACAAGCCAGGATTAACAATGTAAGGATACCGCGCCCTATGTCACTAATGACAGATGCAGAAGTGGAAAGGCATCAGGCAGAGACAACAACAAAAAGTACGTACTCAGACAGTAGACTTTGGCAGTAATTTCATACGTTGCAACAGGACCTTACCCGTAGATAGTAGGTGGAGATCCAGGAGATCTGTGCCCTCCAACACCTGGTATGCCCTTTCGTTTGTGGTTTCAACCACCTCACGGGATGGACACCGAATACCCCGACATGACACTACTCCTCCAATCCCTACTGGCCAAGCGAGGACAGAAAAGAAGAAGCAAGGAAACACCAAGCTGCTCAACCGTCCCTAACCCTAGTAGGAGCCAAACAAGGTCAGCTGTAGTACCACTTATCCCTGCGGGAGGAGAGCAGGGCCACCCATAGTACCTTTTAGTCCCAGCAGGAGCCCAGCAGGACGTGCATCTCCTGTACCCTTAACAGCTGAAGAAGAAGAGGTAGAACGACGACTGCTTCCGTCATACGAGAACCAACATCTAGCTGACTTTTATGCCCGGTAGTTTTATACAACTGTAACTTTTCGGCTTCAGCGGGTACCTTGTGAGGCATGAGCATGAAACTTTGCTTAAGGCAACCTTGCCAGCATCTGCATCGGCCTGTCTAAAGATTGCGTTGTCATTGGAATCTCTCGTTTGTGGCAGCGTGTATTTAAAACCGTAAATCCCTTTATCGTCGTCTTCGGTCATTCCGAATATATGTTTAGAGGGATTTTAAAGCTAAAAGTCCCCTTAGGATTGGGACGCTGTACGATGTATATTTGCCTAGAGGCAAATCCTATATTGCCAGCTATAATCGTGGTAAGTGCTATATCTTTAAACCATAGTTGGTTAAGGCACTTAACTTTTTGGAAATCATCAGAATATTTGAGCATACCTAGCGTAGTGGTGGCTTGACCAGGATAATTTACCAACTCGATTTCGTGTCCTGACAGCTCATATGCAGCACTATGGGACAGATACATCATAGCATTGTTAATGAGTGTAATTGCATCAACATCAGCGTACACTGCACCATCAGCGTTTTTTACTAGTTTACCTTCTACCATTAGATAGCTTTCGATAGAATGCGTAAAAATATCTTGTGTTTTGATGTTGATTCTTACTTCACCGGGTTTGTTTAGGTACATCCCCGTGATTGGTTTGTACTCATTTTATTCATTGCTTTTGATGCCTTCGTCTCGCAGTACGGGATTAGTAATGGATAAAGAGTTCATGGTCTTTATTATATACAATAAAGTCTTGTATGCCTACAAGCTTATACAATTGAGACAACTTTCAAGCCCGATCCGTTTAGCCTCCTAGCTTGACCCGATCGGTTTGAGCTCCTAGCAAAATCTGGGATAGCTATTGCTTGACCCAAGACAGTGACCAGGTTGTTTAAGTCATCTCCAGGGCTTAGAGCATTGTCCGCTATACCCTGCTGGGTTGCAGTGGCATCTGGACTTAAAGCATCGTTTGCCATTCTTTGTAAGGTTGCAGTGGCCTCTGGACTTATCCGTTTGTTCCTAACTCTCCTATTATATTTTTCGCTGGATCGAAAGTCTTTCAACCTGTAGCTCCTGAACCCTTTTTGTTTGTGTCTGTAGAGAGCATCTTTACTGCTTAGTTCGTTACAATCTTTGATAAATCACTGCCTACGTGATCGAATATCCCTCACCCACCGTAGAACTGCTTTCTACGATATACGTGTTTGATAATTAGCATGTTGCATTTAATATACCCGTCTTAGTTAATGAGGGTGGATAATTGCTTGCACAGTTCTGAAGTAATGTTCTTTTGGCAGAGTAGTTAATCTAAGATGATATGCAACTCATTAATGACACCAGTGTTAATGGCTTGACGATGAGCCATATGTAATTATAATCGTTGTACCAGAGCATTGGGCTCTTGTGATAGAAATACTGTACCGCTACCTCTAGCAGGTTTTATCCGCTCGTAAATGGGCTTCATAATGTCTCGATATTTAGGCCCTCTATTGGACAAAGGCCTATTTGTTCTTAGACAATTGTCATTGCATTACCATGTCGCGTCAGTCATTTTTTAGAATTTATGAGTAAGCGTCTAGAACATCAAAGACCTCGGGTTCCTGCACGAACTATGACGAACTATGAGGTTCTTGCACGAACCTCGCACGAACTATGACGAAATTTTCATATTTGATATCGACCTCTTTATCAACGATGTAATGTTTGCCACCTTCAAGCCAAAGACCTGTACACCAAAGGTGGTGTTACGGTCATGCCCTTTTTCCTGAATTAAAAGTTTTGTGGCAGTAGGGACAAAATGGGAAACATTATGAGGACTGGTGGAGCGCGAAAATTGGGGCTGGGGTAATGAGTGGAATTCTTCTTTGCCATCTGTGCATAAAATTTGTCGCTGTGGAGGTGCTGGTTGTATGGCTAACTGTCTTGGCAATTCGTTTACCGCATTGGTAATGCTTTCTGACAGACCTTCCTGTGATTCAATAATGGGTTTAAAATATCTCATGAGCTCCCATTCACAATCGACATAACCGATAATCTATAACTGACTTTGGGCTTTTATATTTGACTTAGTTTTAAGAAATTCACCAACTATCATGTTTTTCTTTTTTGGATGCTTGATTTTTAGGAGGGACATTTTTATTCTAACGTAAAAACACAGCATAAAGAAACGTTTATGTTTACCTTCTACGTTTTATATTTTGCATTATACACTGACTAGTGTGTTGGTCCACCCAAGAGTTTTGATCATAGGAATAGCCCAGCCATTTTAACAAAGACGTTTTACCCTTCTTTCTAAGTACCTTATCTATCCTAAAGATGTCTTGGGTTGTATTTTGAAGTTCTTGCTAGCAAAAGGAGCAGGATATTTCTCAATTATTGATGTCTACGATTTGCTACGTGATTGGGTTAGTGTAATGTTTGCAACTATGAAGAGTTCCTCTGTCCACCGGGGTGTGTACCCCTTTTTGAAAGTCTTCGTTTTCTTTGTGATCCTAACTCTGTCTCCAATGATGGGTTTGATTTCTTTGTCCGAGACAATTCCGGGTAAAGCTTCATCCTCGTGGTATTCTCGTCGGAGGGATCGCTAGTGCAACGGGGTGTCATCTTGATCGATGAATCCATGGTGTTGTTATAATTTTCCGTTAAGCTGTCCACTATGTCTCTATACTGCCTAGCAGAATTCGCTGTAAAATACTTGTACGTTTTTTCTTTCATCATCTTATTCGAACGTTCGACCAGACTAACCTTTTCCTCATTTTCCGTGCTGTTCAGATCCACTAACTTCTGAACCGATTTCTTGTAAACAAATTTTAATTTGTTTGCCACAATATATCGGGTTTCCGATCTTTAAAGATAACATTTAGAGCCTTGGCAATGGCTGCACCGGGTTTACTCTTTAAAGGAACCATACCCCCGTATTTGGAGAATACATCGATAACTGTGAGTAAAAACTTTACCCAGACATTATCCTTGGAAAAAGCACTAATGTAAACCAGATCTGCTTCCCATATATCACCAATCTGATCCCTTTTAACCAAACCCGATGCTTTGGAAATTTATGTTTTTCGGGTTTATATAACTCGTCGGCTAATGTCTCTGTCCAATGAACGGGAATTTTTTCAAACACCCATCCCAAATCTTGCTTTGGCTTCAATAATAGCTTTGACAATTGCTCTATGGCGTCGTTCACTCTTTGTAGAGTTACGAATATTTTCCAAGTCTCGCAGCATTTGTTCATCGCAACTTAATTTCTCGTCTTGATGTCGTTGTTTCTCGCATGGCAAACATTGTGATGTTAAGCTACCTCACCGTCTTTATCAATGGGCAAGCTCCAGATTTTTAGTGTCCAATCCTCGTTTAGTCTCTTGTCCAGCTTTTTACCCGGTCCAAGAAAGCTATGACCAGGCATATGTATTTTGAAATAAATATTGTAGATTAAGTCGTTTAAAAAATCGACTCCTTGTTTGGCTTTTGCGAATTTGTTCTTTTGGGTTCCGCACACTCTGCATACATTGCAGTCTAATATTATGTGGCTCTTATTCGTTCAAGATCCCCTGGATTGAGTATCCATACATCGCTTGCATTTAAGACGATATATTTTATTTTAACAAAATGCAAATCGAAAATTTATCTATCATGGGGGAATGCGTGTTCCTCGAGACGTAACCACCCAGTTTTATGGCTTTCAAAGTATAAGAGGGGTTATCGTTGGAAAATTGAGTTGCGGTAAAACGACTCTGTTGATTAACGTTATCTTGCAACCCGAGTGGTTGGACTATAACACGCTTCTCATTTATGGCAAGAGTTGTTCCAACCAGACTAAATAATTCTTAAAACAGCATTCGAATTAGGACAACGTAAAAAGTCCATCACAAACCTATTTAGCGGGATGGAAGAAATTCTTAGCAAGCTGGTGATTCCATTGCTCGTTATTGAGGCCATTGCTAAAGACTCCGAGAACCAAGTGAAGCAGGAAAAACATCCAACCATAGAGTGCCAGTTTTCCGATTCCGCGGACGATGTATTAGATCCCAGTGATCTCAATCCATGGGACCAGAATCTGATGACTTTTGATTATCTCGTTCTAGAGACCCAAAGCAAGTGGGAAAAATAATATGTGTGGGCTAGACGCAGCAGTGAGGACTGGTTCTATCTCTCTCTAAATTAGTTTAAACTACCGAGGAAAACCGTCAGAGCAAACCCCAATTTCTTTTGCTGATTCCCACAGGATGCAAAACACATTAACCACAGATACAATGATGACATAAGCCGTGACATGACCAAGGAAGAATTTAAGGAATTGTGCTTCTTAGATGTATCACAGTCACGAAGCTTGATTTTGCTAAATTCCTTTTTACAAATGTGGCAATGCTCCGACGCATCACACACTTCTTTTTCATGAGACATAAACATCATCCGGATTGGAAACTTGCATTTGTCATATAGAGTGTGAGCAGCCTTGTCTACCTTTTCCGCAATAATTTTAGCCACGTCACCATCTTTGGATCATTTAGTGTATGTTAGCAGTTCGCAATCATCCAATACGTTTATAATGTAAAAGCAAATGCTGTTTGGTTCATGCAGCTGGTACTTGCTCGCATAGCTCTGACTAGGGCTTGACTCATATCCTTGGATCGGCATTCGAAGTCGGCAAGCTTTATGATCGTGCAAACGCGTGCATTTCATAAACTCGATTTTATAGCCAGGCTTTGGGAATTCGATCGCAACACTATCGTTTTTCAAACACCATGCCTGATGCTTTCCCAACGCTTTTTCCGACCGTAATGGGCTCATACAGTTCCTGCATAAATACCTTGCATCGCAATACCTACCCCACTGCGAACGCAGCAATCTGTTCATGCTTTTAATCCAGCAATAATGCTTGTTTATGCCTTTTGTTACTAGCTGTAGATCCACTGGTTTCTACTATTTTTTGCTTTGGTGGGGAGGGTACTAAACAGCTTTTTTATCTCCTGTCCAACCAAAAACATTTACCGCTAAGAATGTGTCTTTGTCTTCCCAAGTAGACGGAAAGTTAACCTCATCCAAACATAGCTTTTCGGAGTTGGCGTGATATTTAATTTTCCGCTTGGCGTTATCACCAACGGGAAGCAATGCAGCTGTGACGACCCACTTAAAGCATTTGTTGTTGTCTTTGTTTATCGGTTTTATAATGGCCTTTTTTAGCTTTAGCGCTACTGGAAGGTCTATGTGATGAACCGCCTCTGGGAAGGTACTTGTCAATGTCTATGTCTAACACCATTACCGACCTCATGCCACTAGCTTTGGCGTTATACATGTCCGGGTTATTGTATACAAGCTGTGCCATCGTGTCATGAGATTCCGATGCATTTTGTATGTAGATGCTAGGATTAGTTCAACACCCAGTACAAAGTGTGGTGTGCAATACTGTTACTTTAGATGTTTCTGTATTGGTTTTCTCCATTTCACAGCTGCCAATTAGCTTGGCTTTGATACCGCCATTAGACAAATGCTTTTTGACGGTTTTTGAAACATCCAGTTTGTTAGTTCCATCACTGCCTCCAGATCGTGTTTAGGTAGGGCCGGAATTGCATAGGATATAAAATAACCTCCAGATGCACGCTCCTTTTCTATGGGGTTGCTAATCTTAGGCTTAGCGGGTTTGGTAGAATCCAAACCCATATTTCATTCGTTGAATGATTTCAGAATTGAGTCAGCAGCCTTTGGTGTGGGTTTGTAATTTGTTAACCAGTTGTCAATATCTGCAATATTTTGCTGCATTTTTCTTTAGTCTTACTTGCAAAATTCCTTAGCGATCTAACAACATGCTTCTCTGCTTGTGGGATAAGCGATGCTATTCCAATGTGAGGGATGGACTCGTCCATGATATTTACTGGTCACTGATGAGTGTCCCGAGTAGCAGGGGAGGGTGGATCTACAACATCAACACTCTTTACAGTAGCGGCTTAGCTGATAAAGGCTGGATCAGGTCAGCGTTTCTTAGTCGAGAGCATCCTTTTTGACCTCTCTGTTTGGCAAGAACTAGGAGGTCATTGACGGTGTATGGTTTGTACTCCATTTATAAAGGGAAAAGGTTATCTTTAACTAAATATCAATTCAGAACAAACTCTTACGCCTGTCCAAAAGCAGGAGTAAAGATTCATAGTGTGTGGAGTACAAACCAATGGCCACTAAACCTTTTTGGATGAGACTTGAGCTGCTAATGCCCACATTCTCCAGCTATATCGCTCGCGCCGTGATTGCTCTATGTACGCTTTCCCTTTATTATAGGGAAACAATTATTTTCAACCATTGTCCTAGATATTGACCCCAAAATTATCATGCATGAGGAATTTGTCCTAGATATTGACATATGATTGTTTCCCCGGGGTAACATTACTGCGCTTAAAGGTTGGTATATATAAAACAGTCAGGGAAAATCATACTCACCGTTTATTATAGTGAAAAAGTTATCTTTAGCCCTAAATTTACTCTTTCCCTTTTATTTATAGGAAAAAAGTGATCTTTAACCATAAAGTTGCTCTTTGCCTATTATTATAGGAAAAAGTGTTCTTTAACCATAAATTTGTTCACTGGAACAATTTCCCCGATTTTGGAGAAAATTTCTCAAGCGCGAACAATTTCTCCGATTTTAGATGACATTTCTTTTCCGATTTTTGCGGGTGACCCAGAGTGGACTAACTCTTCTGGCTGGTTTAGTCCCCCCAACAGTAATTACATTTCCGTATTTTTTTTCAACGTTGTCGTTTTGATATTATAACTTCCATTCCAGTTTATGAACAACAAATTTTAAATAACACAAACTTTGAGATAATCCATTTGTTTGAAAGTTGACGAATTTATCAACAATTGGTGCCTCTGATAGTTTAGCATATTTAGGAATGTACGACAAAACTGATAATTGCAGTGGCATCATCATAATGGATAGCAATGACATCATAATGGATAGCAATGACATCATAATGGATAGCAATGACATCATAATGGATAGCAATGACATCATAATGGGTAGCAATGACATCATAATGGATAGCAATGACATCATAATGGATAGCAATGACATCATAATGGATAGCAATGACAAAAATGTCAAATATTCAGAATGCTATCTCCAGGAAAGTACGTAGAGTACTGTTATTTGCATGTTTTTTGATAACTAATGGTATGATAAATCTTGCATATCGATACAGCAATTATAGTTACATGCTCCTAAATAGGCCAAAGTATGGTCAAAGCTTCACGGCTAAGAATTTTTTAGAAATATTCTCAATCATAAAGTTACTCACTCTGCCCTGATCAGCAGGTAAAATACAGGTGGGTTTCCCTAGACTCGCTCTGCTGTTGGATTAACGATTAAAGCAATGCGAAACAAAAACACATATAAAGGTATATTATCCATATCTGGACCAAATGCCAACATATTTATCCTGTGGACAAGACCACCATGGTCTCCGCTCCGATTTCCGATTCATAAAAGCGGTGCTAAGCAAACCTACTTGTTCTAACTCTCCTCCAATCTCTCCAGTAAATGTATTGATTTGGTAAAGCGTAATACACCATACTCTCTGCCCGTGGTGAGCACTCTAACCCATCTATTGCAATAAACCTGCAATTTAAAATATATTGAAGATATAAACAAGCCTGCCATACTTTGAAGGACAATGGACCATGCATGATCGTGTTAGTGTGAAATATTAGCTGCCTTACCCACATTGGTCCTGGAATTGGGTACATGTGATGAGGTTCTGGGTTTGATTCCCACAGCAGTGGGAATCAAACTCAGAGCAGTTCCCAAAAATTCTCTGCTAGGGAAGTTAACCCTAAAAGTTCTCCTTGTCTGCACCAACAGATAAATTAACAGGCATAATACAGGAGGTCAGGTGGGTTTCCCTCTGGTTTTTCACCAACTGAACTACCAATGGAGACAATACAAACACAAACACAGAAATCAGTTCAACAGAATAAATTTTGCTAAGTTAGCTGTATGGGTTGTAAATATAAATTATGCATGTATAACTGAGGAAGATAAAATGGAAAATCTAATACTACTAGCAAAAATGTGGATCATAACCGTGACTACGGTAGTAATTGAAATGAATACTGACACTTCGAAAATTACAATTGGAAATAGTCTGTTTCTAGATAATGGTTTGTGGTTGGATAGGCACACATAGTCGCCCCCATCTAGTGCCTTAAGCTATCTCTCTTTCTCTTTCTCACTCATGCATATCCAGTTAGACCATTTCTAAAACACTGCTTCATAGCATGTCCTATTGCTCCCCACACTACCTAAGGCAATATAGGGTGAGCAGATCGGTACCCTCTTCCCACTCTCAATTGATCAATCACAGAGCTCGTAACATACTCTAAGCCAATCAGAGGAGGGAAAAATCAAGTTTTGGGTGGGTTTTGCTCCAAAAAATGACAGAGTCCCTACAAAGCTAAAAATAACCCAAGATCCAGCGTTTTGATTGTCTAGAACCTTTTCTCATTTCCGCTCCTCCCAAAGCTTGAAACAGGAACCAAGCCTGGTTTTAGATTTCCTTAGCAACCCAAATGTATCCCTAGCAAGCACAGATTTAATTATCCAATCACAATCGAGCTTACAAAACTCGCATCTCCCTGGTAACGACGAAGTAAATACATTCACCAGCTTGTCACGTCAGCTTATCTTTTCCACCTAACAAGTTACGAAGAGTAACAACTCTTCACCCCGTCACGATGGGAGACAACTCTACATGTAGTGAGTAGACTCACGGTGAGGACATGTTATCTAGACCGAGAACGTAAGCTGCGGAGCGAAACCGGACTTGAACGCCTCGCGATCTGGGAAGATCTGCGACGTGCCTGTCAACGCCAATACAAATTCCGGTTTGTCGCCTTCTCACATAACATAGAGTTTTCCTCCTGTTATTTATGACGGATGACAACTCCTCACCTAACTTTCACAGACATTTCGCTATGCAATTTATTAAATTTAAATATATTTCTAAATAACTAATCGGCAATGGATTGACAGATATTTATTTGACAAAATATAAAAGAGATTTACAAAAATAATTATAGCAACGGCTAAATTATGGTTATAGTAATATGTGTGGAGAGCCTCATGTGAGTGGTACCCTGCATATCAGTTAATGCCCACCCACTGTCCAGCACTCACTCGCAAAACTTGCAAGATCTCCGACCGCGCACGCAGCACCCACCACTTCTAACCATCTCCTCTGCACAGTCTGGTGAAAGGCTGCACCGGATCAAAGCCTGAGCTCACGCACTCAGACCAGTTCCTGTGCCAACCCTCACTGTCTTTGTCTTCACTCTCGTTGACTCTGAGACGACAATGGGAACAAACTGTTTGCAACAATACATGTGGCGTAATGATTGGAAGAAACAGGGGACAAACAGCGGGACAAACATCAAATAAAACAACTAATTTTTTTGACAATTCTTCAAGCATCTCAAGAAGTAGTCATAGTACGCCGCCAGACTTCCAGACTCCTGCTCATTCACTCACAACCTTTACAAGCAAGTCACTTTCTACAAAAAAAAACAACTGCAGACAGCTTTGAAATCCAATCCACGTATGCTTACTGACACCAAACATTTAAGC
>JAOQGN010132184.1:0-11557 GCA_027564295.1 Himantozoum antarcticum
ATGTAAGGTGCTGCTATATATAACTTACCTCCATGTAAGGTGCTGCTATATATAACTTACCTCCATGTAAGGTGCTGCTATATATAACTTACCTCCATGTAAAGTGCTGCTATATATAACTTACCTCTATGTAAGGTGCTGCTATATATAACTTACCTCCATGTAAGGATGTAGGTGCAATTTTATGCTTTTTGGAAAGAACCATGGCACTAGAGAAATATTGTAGACTGGGAAGTTGTCTTCTCCTGATAAAGTGCCATCACGCCCCAACTCCAAAACCCCAAAACCACATCTTAGAACTAAATTAAGCTTAAAGTTTGCATATTTGCACCTAACTGTGGTAGCATGTAAGGTGCTGGGTTTTAGACAGAATGAACAACTGCACTACCACGATACAAGAGCAATCTCTGAACTGCTCTTCCAGAATCCCTCAGCTATCACATTCCTAATGGCTGTTTATGTAGTATCTAGTAGATGTATAAATAGATAACAGGCTTTTAGAATTTGAAGCATATTATTAATTCACAGGTATTATTGTAGTTGTACTTCTGTTCGCTGAACAATTTGCTGAAGCAATTGAAAAACGAGTTATTTGAACCGAAATTTACTTTAGTCGAGTGTCTGAATGACATAGTATTATCATCCTTTGCGCTTAGTACTTTGCTTAGCTCACAAAAAATCCAGTCAGGCGTACCTGAGGTCGAAGCTGTTTCAAATTATAAATGTAGCTCTACAGTCCTCACAAACCGATCACAACTGAGGTTGACCTGTTGAGTTATCCACAGGGAAGGTAACTCTATGGGTTGACCTATTTGCTGCTATTAGTCCCACAATGAATTTGTATATGATGGCTCTACCAGGTAGGTTTACCAATATGTTCAACATTATTTCCTAATTATGTGCAAATAAAGTCAACCCTGTACCTGCAGAACTGGTAGCTGCGAGGCAAGAGATAGCAAGAGCATGAATTAACACTGTGTCCAAACAAGTGTGGACAAGTGGTTAAGATTGAGGCACCTACGTCATGAGGGCATGGGTTCGATTTCCGATGCTGCTAAAATTTCTCTTCTACAAATATTTGGGCAATGTTCTCAGCTCTGAAGCTGCTTCCTGTGTTCTGATCAGGAGGTAAAATACTGGAGGCCAAGTAGGTCTTAACTAGCTCAGCTATTGGATTACCACTTAAAACGATACACAAACAAACAAGAACTTATCATCTTCGGTAATGCGGGTTTCGTACTTGCATAGATTTCATTGCCCATAAGCCTTTGACTAGTTCTGCATGATAGTGAGGGTGCAGTGCCACCCTACTCATCCGGTTACTGGTACATGGCCACTGCAGGTACCTGGCTACTCTTTCGAACAAATGATCCAATGAGATCTTTTAGGTGCCCAGTTAAATGTTCTAACGGCACAACAGAATTTTGGTGTTATACATGTTGATCCGAGGACAATGTGAGCGAGAGTGATAAAGTCCGATGCTCAAAGCAAGATGGGTAAGCAAAGTGTCCCACCCCCTCCCTCTGAAGATTGAATCCAACGCACTGAGTTAAAAGGCTGCAGCAGCTAACGACTAGTAAAAAAACACAACTGATTATTACTGTTTAAGTACAATAAAATCTTGTAACACAACTGTAAAGAAGTTCTTTGTACAGGTTGTTTATGCATTTTAGCATTTTGACACGGTGTAAAATATAATCAACAGGAAGGTGCCCTTTATAGCGTCTCGTGAATTGTCTTCACTGCTTTTTATATGGGCAACTACAATCAATCAAACAAAGTCACTAATCAGTTAAGGATGTCCAGTCGAATATATATGTATGCAATTCGACCCAACAGAAAATCGCCCTGCTGAGAGCAGACAATTCCGATACACATTCTAATCTACAGCCTAATTTGCGGAGCCTGAACCCATGCTCAACATTCACATTCTACATACATATAAAGATAATGCTCTGCAAAGAGGTCTTATAGCACTTGAGTGTCGACTGCAGTGTGTCATATTGTATTATATTGTGTAGTAATGTCTTTCACTAAGCTGTGCTCTACGCCTACATCATTATATTTCGTTTCACGAGATTTAGCTAAACTTTATATTATTTTTCATTATATCAATGGTATGTATCTGTCAGCCTGCATTGGAAATATTTTGTGTCTTGCTTTCCCAAGTTGAAGATCTGCGAAATCTGGCAATCTCGATAAATTTTGCTTCTAAACATATTAAGTACTATTTTATTAAAAGATGAAACCGTAATAAAAGTACATAAAGAAGTCAGCTTCTTTTTGATGATTTCTTCATAACTGGGAAAGGAAAGTGGGAGTTTTCTCCTTCAGCAGCAGAGGTTGTCTACAAATAAATATGCATATGGGATAATATAATATAATGATGTCATAATTAAGTTGTACTCTAACACAAAGATGTCATCATTATGTTAGAGTACTAAGTATAAGATTTGTATACTAAGCATAAAATTCGACCCAGCAGAAAATCGCCCTGAAGAGAGAACACAATTATGTTGTAATCTAACACAACGATGCCATAATTATGTACTTGTACAATCATCACAGTGATGTCATAATAATGTTGCATACTAACACAAAAATGATACAATTATGTTGTACACTAACACATTGATGCCATAATTATGTGCCATCTAATTAGGTGATTAGATGGCCGAGTGGACTAGCGCGGCGGATTTGCAATCGCAAGGTCGTGAGTTCGAATCCTGTGGTAGTTCACTTGTTTATTTATGTAGCCGAGTCTGGTAGGGTGTTTGTGAAGGGAATCCAGTGCTTTATGCAATGTAGGGTGCAATTCACCGATTTGAGGTTGAAAGGCTGAAGATCGCCGAAGTGTGCCTGTACCCAGTGACCAGGCGGTAATAAGTTATGTCCACCGCTTAAAAGTTACTGTCTAACAGTTTCATTAAGCGGTATATAAGCGAACTAATTATTATTATTATTATTAAATAAATTTGTTCCTTTCTGGATTAGCCTACATCATCATAATTAGACTGTGTGAGGGTATAGTGAAGCTGTATAGTGACATTAATTGCTAAACATTGGTTTATATAATTGACTTTCTTCCCCATATGCTATTTGTAAATAGACAGGTATCATCAAGTACTTGCAAGTGAGCCTGGTGTTTGCATAAGGTATTAGTGCCTGATGTGCAGGTCTAATTAAAATTCACTAATCCGCCATTGATAACAACTATTTCGTTTAATAACGTTAAATTGTTGGTAGATTTGTATTGAAATCTGTTAGTCACGAGCCAGCTTGGTGTTTTTTGATACACAAAGTGCAATATAGACACGTGCCATGTGTGTCGTGTGTGCCCCATTGTGCGATTGTTGCTATCTTATGTATTTGTTCAGTGACTGACTGACTGCAAGCACTTACAAGCACCTTCGGGAATTAGTAATGATAGGCAGGTGTGAGGCCCCACTTAAGTGTCTTATAATACAATTTTCAGCTTATGGCAACCGCTGCATCTGATAAGCCAAGCATTGCTTGTTGACATTTGATTAATATGGAGTATTCTTAAGTCCCAAGTGTTCCACTCAATCCACCGTCCATTAAACTCCTCGCAAGTAATAAAATGTTAAAATCCAACAATCTCATGATTGGCACATTACAGATTAATTTTTCATTCTAGCTTTAATCACGATTTTTTTCAGCCAAACATATTTTATAAGTAAAGAAATAGTTTTTTGATTTCTTTCATATCAAATAAATTGTCTTGTAGTAGGCTATACATGTACACTGACGAAAGGGTTCCAAAATAGATAACAAATTTGAGTCGCAGGATTGCCAATAATGTTTTATTTCTCAGTTACAAAATTTCGGTCTAAAGGTCTGAAAGTTGATGTAACTATGCCTAAAATGTAATGTGAATGAGTTTCTAGACGGTTCTATTGCTTGAAATATAGCTTGACATTCATAATCTACAGTTACCTCTAAAAGATTCCCTCTAATCACAACAGAGTAAAGCTGGAGAATATTAAAAGAATAAGCACTTTCGGACAACGAACGTGTTCTGTAGGAGATGGGAAATGACCTGTGAGAGTTCAAAGAATAGTTTAGCCTTCACTTTATCGTAATTTATTTATTTATTAAACATTAACTTTAAACTAAACTGAACAGACCTGCAAGCAGGCACAACTACTCAACTTCGCCAATTTCTATGACATTTACAAAAAGAAAAAAGGGTGGCAGCCATTGGTAAGAAATAGCATATTCAAAGGGTGTGGATGTCGCAATCATTGGCAAAGCAAACAGGCCTACAATGGCTAGCTGTTTCTTTATTCAGACAAACAACTTTCAGGTTTAATAAATTTTTGCTATTATATTTTATTTTCTGGCCCAAGGAATAGCTGTTATTTGAACTGGTTTGATTTCAGATTACTTTGAATATATATTGTAGTGAATATATTCATTTATAGCTACCATTCATGAACGCCTCACTTGTCTAAAAGACGTCTAAATGCCTAATGATCTCGCTTTGAAAATGTAAAACCGCTTTAAATTTGGAAATTAGGTCTTCAATTGTAAATTCTCATAATTGATTCATACCGTATTAATTTTACTTAATGGTTAAAAATGCATAATTCATATTATATAAAACCTAAAATCTTTCTAACAATCATTGCATTTAATCACAGATATATGACTGTTAAATTGAGAATAGCGCTGTCTACGGGTTGTTTTCCTGTCTAGCCTATTTTTTCTTGCAGCAGAGGTTGACTTTATGCAGATGGCAGAATGTAAAAGTCATGTTGTGGTTATTCGTAAATGGTGTAAATTCGGTTTTCCAGGAATTGATCACAAACAGTGAAAGTGCTTATTTTCTTATGAAATTGTTTGGCTTCAATTTCAATTTTAGAAATCAATACTTGGGTATTAAGACGCGGAGTATTTGTAACATATAAATTGTTTTCGTGCGCTGATATTGGTTACAAGTCAGCAAGCTGTGGGTAGGGGACTAATTGAAGAGTCTATTTCCCACATAATATCCTGCTATTTATTTCATGTCATTAATTTGATGCCATACAAGTGCTTATGAAGGGCGGGATAACTTATCATTTTATCAATTTTCAAGTATATGAATGTTATATAGTGACAATGACTTATATTGTTGTGTTATGTTGAGCCTTTCATACCTAGCCCCAGCAGCTGCACACCATCTGATTGCCTATCTATACCCTGCAGTGTCGCGCGCCTTTGTCTAATCTGTGCTCTGATTGGTGGAGATTTTGTACCTGTGACAATCAGTCGTGTGCCTCTATTGATCCAGAGGACGTGGAGACGATGTGAGATAATTTATTATCATTTTGTAGTGAATGCAATGATAGTAAGCTTGCTATTGCTATATTGCTCTACTTGGATCACTGACCACACATTGCCAGGTATCAGAGGGTTATCAATGTGCGAGCAGACAACTGGTGGTATATGCTAGGTGCCATGAGTAGCTACTGATACAGCGCAACAGTAAATACATGTCTACATTGACACTTTAAGTTGTTAACTGGATATAGGATATAGATAGAGTACTACTGCACTTGGATTATTTACTGATCACTTACATCTCTGGGATAATATAATTATATATAACTTTTTGCTTCAGGTTTGTTGCTACGCGTCTGTAATAATTATTTTGTTTGCATTGAAATAAATTGTCCTATTTTGTTTTAGAACGAAATTTCCGTATCATATTATATTGATATAAAGAACTTTTTGCTGAATCAAAAATTATTCCTGCAAAACGAAATGATATGTGATGGGTACATCAGAGTGTCTGTCACAGCATAGTTCTGCCAATAGTTAATTAATTGAATGGTTGTCTTTCATTAGATAACTGCTGCTTTGTATTTCCTATCAATACTACTGCCTATTCACCTAATCACTATTACCAATATACCAGTATTATATACTACATCATATTATTATGATGATTATTATTATTATTATTATTATGATTATTATTACACACATGTACTATTGTTTACAATTTATTTACTAGTTAATAATATGTAAATTGTTGTTTTTAGATATATTAAACCTCCGGCTAATATTGCCGTCAGGTTTATATAAAATCGAGAGGTTGGTGGGCGCAGCCGTAGCCCTGATACGACTACAAATGTGGACATTTAACCATAGCAGGTAAGAGATTCAAGTATGGCAAGTGAAGTCTTCTTATACATGTAGGTACAAATTGCATACCCCAGGATACCTTCTCACAAAATGAGTATGTTTTAGCAAAAGTTTATTACACAGTTTAGCTGGAAGTTATTCTCAGCTTGTATGCAATAATTTACATTTCGTTCACATCCTCTTCTTTCTCAACCAAATAATTTAAAAGGAGTTAAAATAAAAGCCAGTGAAAATGTCAATGTAATACAGCTGTAAAAGTGTTGATCCTAAAATGTTGAAGTGTAGGAACAATGTAGAAGTGTGATCCTGTTTATTGGAATATTCCAATGGCTAAATCTGACGAGGTCATGTTTACTTTGGTGGGCAGGACATCTCCCATCACCCTCTATGCTTCTTGGTACCACACTTTTCAGTTCACTTGCTACATGTATGTATACACGCGTTATGGTTTATTGATGCAACTTCTATCAATTAATCTGTTGTCACTAGCAGCATCTTGTTGTCACTAGCAGCATCTGACAACTATCTCGGAATAACCCAAGATTGTCGGGATTAGAAATTCTTGACTGCTTTCCGGTCTCTGGATTATCGTCGCGTTAAGGCAAAGTTGCTCAGTGTTCTAGTTCTCGTACCACTTTGGTAAAAATTGTCGCTGATTACAATTAACAGCAAACACGATGATAACGTCATGTTTGAATTCTCACTCCTTTCAATAATTGTTAGCAGTAACCACGATCAAATATAGCAGCTTTGGTGCCTCCATTTGGTGCACCTTTTCATTGCGGAAATGGATGATCCAAATTTTATGGACTCGGCTAGCTGTTGACTAATTATGTATCGTTCCATTTGAAACACTGATTCTGGTTGGATATTCTGCAAGACTGTAAAAATGATGTGTAGGATGGGAATTGCTAGGCCAATGCGCCACAAGCCATAAATCTAGCTAATTTGGCTGGTGGATGCCATTTGTGGTATATTCATTTCCTGGAGTGTTACCACAATGACTCTAAGATTAGCTGACAGACTAGGTGATGTGACCTACTGGATTAGTCGCCATTACCTCACCATTGCATTACCTCACCATCAACCAGCTTATCTCTTAGTTTTCTCTCTCTGCACTCATCTCTGGTCTGCAATGTTCTACATATAGTTTGTGTAGGTAGCGGAGACGGGGACACTCCATTGTTCCATCAAATAACCTTTTTGCTGGACAGCACTGGTAGTAGACCTCGATGACTCTCACTACGGTACCACTCGATGACTCTCACTACGGTACCACTCGATGACTCTCACTACGGTACCACTCGATGACTCTCACACCCATTTCAAAACAAATCTTGCAATTTAGCTATATTTCCAGTTCACAGCAATGAGGTTGGTGAAAATGTATGTATATAAAGGTAAAGGTTAGGTCCCTGTTCTACCCCTTACTCACACCTCTTCTCTCCCACCACAGCTAATCCTCTTGCTTTCTGTTCTTCACTTACTTCCTGCCCGCTCCTTTGACTATTACTTACTGCTCCCTACACCTCTGTCTAGCACCGTGGATGTGGGCTGAGGTCCATGTTATGCCGTACATTGATGTCTATGACTGAATATGTATATAAACAAGTACAATAATAGTGTTATATCATATCATAAGAATAATGTAAATGCAATCTAACAAGCATTTCAATCAATTTCAATACTTTGAGCCTCACATAATTTCACTTTTTACACCACATGGCTATCTGATACAATTATTCCAACTGAACTTGTGCATCATCTTAACATAATGTCCTCGTTGCGAAACATAAATGTACGTACGAGGTGTACTCGACAGACTTGCGTTTGCTGTTGTTTTATTAAACTTCAACAGAGAGTCTTTTATTGGAAAATTTCACCACATTGTTTGATCTGGCTGTTTACTGAGAACTCGGAGCAGTTTAATCTTGTTTAAAGAGATGCTTTGACGGGACTATATCTGTATAAACAATAACAAGAGCGCATCGCCACAAGCAGTTCTATGTGATGCTGACACAACACGCCTTGCGATGGCCAAACTTCCAGTTTCCTTTGGTCACCATCTTAGTAGAACACACATTTCCCCAAAATTCTCGAATGTGTCAATGTCCTAGACAGCGTCAGGTTGGAAACTGGTGGGTATATTGTTCATGGTTCTATTTTCTCTCTGCCAGTTTGATTTAGTGATTAATAACAGTGTATATTATTGTGAAGTTAACCTGCTTGCTTGGCCATAACCCTGTAATGTTGTGTTACTTTTAGCACAATACAAAACTGATTGTTGCCTGTCTGGAGTTTTGCCTTACTACTGCCTTACCTCTCGCAACTAGACTATAATTTGCAAGACAAATCCTGTTTAAGTTCCTATAACACAATTGCAGTCATTTGCTGCCGTTCTGTTGTTATCTTGTTTTAGGGCATTTTCGGCTAGTATGGATGCGTTATACCGCTTATATGCATATGTATGGATGGATGGACGGATGTACGGATGGATATGTGTAATGTGTGATTTAATCCGTTCGGGAAATCGGGTCGTGTAAAACCTGTGAGAAATAAAATAAAAACTGTTTAATTTATGTCTTGCCCATGAATCCTGGATGTCATGGGATGCGATATGCATTATGCAAGCGCATCCTAATATGTAAAATCAAAAATTTACCTACCAAGCTAAATTGACATGTCAAAAACACAAGCAAAACTTTCGTGTAAATGGCACTCATTTTCTACTATTAACCGAAAGCACCCATTAATTTAAATTAATAATATAAAATGTAGACCTGTAGACCTGTCTAGCAGGTAATAAACAACTGTTTGTGTAATAATCACTACATACATGACTAGACTATCTGCTATAATTTTATATAATTATTGCAAATTATAATTCTGTAATTCATGTCCCTTTTCCAGCTTTTATAATCAATTTCAAGCCTACTTATTTATGCCTGTTTACTGCTAATGTATTTGTATTCGCTACAATGTGCGGACTCTGCTATAGCTGACTGTATCAAAGTGCTCAAATTAAAGATCAAATCAATAACTTGACAGCACTTCAGATGTTGAAGCTTGAAATTTTGATTGTACACTTTCTGAAATGAAATAACTGTGTTGACTTTAACATTGTAATTATGTATTTATGGAATATAACATTGTAATAGCTCAACGTAGATTACGGCGAGTCTGGATTTTCTAGCTGTGAAATACATATCGGTCGGCGCTAGACAGTTGAATTGAACCTGCTGAACAGTAAGCAGTTGCCTGGACAGTTTGGTGTCTGGGACAGGAGTTGTCAACCCTATCTAATTAATTTGTTATTAGGAGCTACTATGCTAGTAGTCCTCGTCCTGAGTCCTCGTATTAAAGCATGATTGGAAATGCAAGGTTGGGAGCAAGAACATTACTGATTCCAGCTATTTCGATCGAAATCTTGGTTCTAAGGCTAATCAAAAAACCCAATTACACACAATCATGTCACAAAATCCGTTATCCACTCTTCCGCCGTATCATAGGAGGTTGGAAATGTCATTGTAACTTGATTGCAAATTTATTCTGGATATTATCTTGATATTAAATAATTAACAACTATCTCAGTGAATATTGGCTAGTAAATAAATTAAAGGACCTCTATCATGATTCTAGATAAGCCGCAAGATGAAAATCTGCTACATAAACAAGTGTTACCCATTATCACAAATGTCTACACTGGTCTTATCTAACACATTGCACTGCTATTCATTGTCATTATAACCATAATCACCCGTATCAGTATTACTTGTAAGTCCAGTCATCAACACCATTATATTGTCGTTCACATTTTTCAGCACCATCTACTCATCTCTTCCGCAATTGCTAGTCACTAGTATTTTGCATATCTTTGCACATACATGTACGTTGAGTCTGGTTTACCTCTCACAATATCCTTGGGCTACGGAAACCATGAAACCTCATGACTTTAGATAGATTTGGTAGTGACTAATAATTATAGCATGCGTATTGTCACACAGCAAGAAATGTTCTATAAAATACAATTTAGCATGATGTGGCAAGGCTCGAGACATTTTTTATCCATAAGTTTTAGTGAGCTCTATGTTAAGGAAATTTATATGCATGGGAATGAAAAGATTTTGTTATATACTTTGGATTTTGCAGGAACTCATTTTTAGCAGACTCATAACAGACCCGAAACATACTCGTAGCAGACTCGTAACAGACTCGTAGCAGACTCATAACAAACTTTTGTATCGTTGCTGTAAATCTAGCAAACATTTTTCATTGTCCTCTTGAGTTGTTCAGCTAATATAGATTGCCTGTATTTGAAATTCACATCTGCTTCCAGAGATGATTTGTAATTTAATTAAAATAAATGTATATATTATGTACATCTTTCTCCCATGTTGTCTATATGTTTGTATGCCCCCTTGTCTACATATCCCTTGCCAACATTTACCGTTTATGGATCTTTTGTCGACACATTTAAAATATTTTGATTAGGATTTTGTAAGTGTAAAACTAATATTTTCCAAGATGATCTGCGGTTGCTTTCCAGGGTCGGTATTATGCCTCAAATTAACATTGTTTGCTTGACAAAGATACACTTATATATGCACATACATGCATGTATATTCACTACTATATCTGATGTCATTATTAATCAATTGTTTGTTTGTTAATTTGTAGGTGATCAGTATTGATATTGTTATTACAACTTTAGAATATGATTTCTACACTGAAAGAGAGGATGTACAAAGACTGGCTGCTGGTGCTATTATTCCTATCTACAGGTACAATATGTTGACAACCTTTAATACTGCCCATTTTGTAGAATAATAGTTCGTCAAACGATAAGGCCTAATGAAAGCAAGAGTGTTTGTCCGTTCTTTCTATGCTCCAATTGATAATGGAGTAATTTCTATTGACCTCCCCAACTCTATTCATCTATTAGTATGACTCGACACTCGACTTGGTTTGTTTAACCATTATTGTAGCTCTCAAAAGTGCAGCACGTGTCTTGCGGTTATGACAAAATAATTGCCGCCATTTTGTGTGAGTAGTACGACTTTGTGAGATCAAGCAGCCAAATACAATTAGCGTAATCATGGATGACTCAGCTATGATAGTGACAGCACACTTCCACGGTAGACCAAATAATTGGGGAAGTTGTGTTTTCCTGTAAAATACCATCACACGGCAATTCCGGGACCCACCGGCAGCATTTTGGCGTAGGCTAACTGGCTATTCAGTTCGTTTTTTTCTCCATTAGGTTCTTTTTGTATTGTACACTGATTTCGGTGACTAAACGAGAAGTGCCACCTATTTTTGTGAAGTGATTTAAAGGAGCCATGCCACCCTTTTTTAAATAGAAGCATTGAATGCACAGGGACTTTTTACCCAAGTTGTGAAAGTT
>JAOQGN010132295.1:0-11557 GCA_027564295.1 Himantozoum antarcticum
TATAAAAATTATAATAGTTATCATATATTATTTTTTTTCTATTATGGGTTTGAGGTGGCCCCCAAGCGGGGGGGGGGGGGGGGGGGATAGAGAACCCCACCAACAATAGTATAAACAGTAGGCAAGCAATAGGAGTGGAACATTAATTTGTTATCAGCAAAAATAATATGTCACATTACTTATTGCTAGCATATCTAGACTGCA
Source organism: Himantozoum antarcticum (assembly GCA_027564295.1). Lineage (NCBI taxonomy): Eukaryota > Metazoa > Bryozoa > Gymnolaemata > Cheilostomatida > Bugulidae > Himantozoum > Himantozoum antarcticum. The sequence continues at coordinate 205 of JAOQGN010132295.1, forward strand.
GTGTGTTATCTATAGCCATGGTTTTGAAATGTTGGTTATCATTTAATACGTGGAACAAGCAACACTCCCCCTGTATTGTTGTCATAGTACACACATGCACTTGCAGGTCACGTGTAAGATCAATATTGGGTCAGATATAAATGTGCTACTATTTATAGACAACTACCCGGCTACAAGTTACCAGTTACTAGTAGGACAATACAAGTTTAGTTAAAGTTTCAAGATGGAAGTTGCAAAGACAATAAAACTAAATAGTGGCTACGATATGCCTACAACTGGCTTAGGAACCTGGACTATGTGGAAGGTACGCAATGGTTTATATGACACAATAATATTTATTTATTGGTTATTTATAATTTTGATATCTTTATTTACAAGTGAAACATGTGAAAAGTTAATATATCAGGATTTGATTATAAGTATTTCGCATAAAAATGATAGTGTATAACGATAGCGGTAAAGGCCATTAGATGGCCGCGTGGACCAGTACGATGATGAATTGCAAATTTCAAGCCAGTGAGTTCGAATTGACTTGTATATTTTAAATAATTATGAGCATGTTAGTCACAAAGAACCAGAGCGAATGCCTATATTTTAGCTGCTTTTACTTCAAAATTCTCCCAGCTACATGATTGGATATATTTTTTAAGCACTAGCTGATTATTGCGGGAAGCAGCTACAAAAATATTAAAAGAATATATATTGCCTAAATTTGGAGCTCCCTATATACATAGCGTACAATGAATTAGTTGGTATAAGGTAAATAATGTTTGAAGAACCAATTTCTCAGCAGTCTTGGTTGAATTATCTTGGTGCATATGTCACCTAGCTTCAGATTTAAACCTAAAATATATACATGATATCTTAGCAGCCAATTTACAGATCCACTACAATCCTCATGGGATATTGTAAATGTCAGAAATTACACCAGGTCACATTCTGACACGTAGCCCACCATTCAAAGTGGTTAAAGTTACCGGACTGTATAATGCGGTTTCCATTGTCACTCGGGGAAATAACTGATTCCAGTTTCACTTTCAGTTCTTGTGAAATTCTGGCAATTATTTCACACGTGAATTGATGTACTCACAATTATCTAGAATACTACTAATTATAGTTGAACTTGTTGCAGCAATGGCCTCTCCCAGCTTTATATGGTACACCCCACAACAGATGGAGGGAGCAGACTCTGAACATGGATCTATACTGGAAGCTTGTAACTATAGTGATAGCAGTGCCATGAACTTCCATACCAACGCTAACGGGTAGGTTCAAACTGATTGCTAATACGCATTACTGTAGACTCAAATGGATGACCATGTTAAATAACAAATTGTAAGAATGTGATTGCTCTTCACATTTTTACGTGCTTGTTAAAATATATTATTGTGCCATGCGAAAGGGAGTCGCCACAATACTATCCTATTGAATCCTTTTAAAAAAAAAAAAAATTTGTAAGAATCAAACTTCGATCTTCAATCAAACTTCGATCAAACTTCAAAAAGATCAGAAAATAACTTTTCGTTTGTCAAGTTGAGCATGAAAATCCTAACGGACCTTACAAACAAGGCCAAGTTAATTGTCTAGAAATATGGCAAAAAGATTCTTTATTTGGAAATTGACTCTTGTTAATATTTTAGGGACCCAAATTATTGCTCTGGGAGAAGTAATAGTAATAGTGAGTGCGAAAGCGTGAACAATGTTCAGGATGACAAAGACAGATGATGCTTGCCAACAAGACACTGGTTCAGCTATGCACCAAACAGGTTGTTGCGCCATCAATATTGGCAGAACAGGTTATTTGGATGTCAATATGGCATGACTATTATCTGCGTTACTCATCATTTACTTGCTTCTAGACCCCTGCCCCTGATCCTACTTGTTGGAAAATCGAAACTACTCTTCTGGTGATATTTTGGCTTCCAATTCTTAGAGTAGGGAGGAATCCATGAACCAACATGATGGATATAATGAAAGCTTAGCATGCTCTATGCATATTACGATAGTGTATTATTCTTTTGTGTTATCTACTGTGCAATCACAAACATTTACTATTGTGCACTGCAAAATTGAGTTAAATGTAATATTTTTTTAAGTATAATATTTTTTTAACGATATATTCATGTAACGCGGATAGCAATTTCCTAGTTTTGTCCACATTGCAATCAAATCTTTATAAACAATGACAATATTATCAACATCACCATTATTTACATTATTAATATCTCTTTGAATAATTTTCTTTTAAAAATATAATATTTATAATAATAATAGTTGTACAAAAAACTATACAAAGAAAACTTTGACATAATTATTTACGTGATGAACAGCATGGATATAAAGTATAAAACAGGAGAGCCGCTGTGTCTATTACGAGTTAGTGAGTATCCGAAGCTTACTCAAAGCAATAGATAGGTATATCATGCTTTGTAGTCTTTTAGCTTAGGCTGTAAGCTACACAGGTACATGTATCTGGTATAGGCAGTTACAGCTGCTGAAATGGACCTGCTGGCAGTAACACATTAGATAACACAGCACCAAAACAAGATGTAAGATACCCCTCATAGGCAATGAAAAGAATAATGTAAAAGGGAGGAAAATTACAATAATTTTCTAACATTATTAAAAGTCTAATATTGTTAAGTACAAAAATATGGCTCTACTTATCCAATAATTATACAAAAAATAACATTCCAAGTTAACAATTTATAAGGATAACTAATATTGTACAGTGTACATAACGTTGGCTGACGTGTCCTGAGAGTTGAAATCAGAATGAAGCTAATAAGTACATAGAACATATTAATTGCGGAGTGCTCTAAAAATATGATATCTTTCTGCTAAAGGGGAAAAAGAATGTTGCAAATTATATTTTCTATTTTACAAAAGCATATCAAATTCAGCAAAAAATGGATTTTAAAAGATCAGTATCCAGTGATTGTGACAGATTTGTCTTTTGGCCATATTAACCACATGTGATTTTAATTGTACACAATGGCACCAATAAAGCAATTGTTAACAAGTTAGCCGAGTAAAATATAGATTTGGCAGTATTCACAAGGTTGATATCTTCTTATCTCCACTAGCTGTAGAACTGGGTGCTGCTGCTACATTACTAAAGACACTGTCGTGAAATGAACTGAACGAGGCGAGAGTGGCCGGCGATACAGCAAAAGCAGGAAATTGGAATGCTGGACTGGCATGTAGACCGCCTGCAAATCTAGGTGACAGTGTGGCCACTGGGCTCAGTGTACCCGGACCCCAGAAATGTATACCGGGAATTAAAGGAGTCCTTTGACCAAACATAGGACTAGTTAAGAACATGGGAGTGTTTAGACTAGGTAACAAACCTCTGGTCATTAGAGGTGACGTTACTGAGTGGTTAACTACCACGTCATTGTTTATGCTGAGAGGGTCTGGCTTTAGCTTTGATTGTTTAGATAATCTACGACCTTCTATACTGCCTAGCTCACTTCTCCCGAAGTTCTTGTTAAAGTTCTCAATTTCCGGTATCTCTAGTTTGACTTTGATTTCAGAGTCTCTTAGTTTGATAGGGGTTGGTGCCTTTGGTGGCGGTGTTGGAGTACCTGATCCAGGGAGATCAAAGACGGGAGTTGGAGAAGGAGATCCGGCTGGTGTGCACACGCTAATGGCGGGTGTGACTGGTGGTGAAGGTCGCTGTTGCGGAATGGTTTCTTGATGCTGCTGTTGATGGGTTGGAACAGCCATTGCTGGAGAGACGACATTCGGAGTTGGTGATCTACTGAGGCTGCTATGATTATCTCCTGGCGAGAACTGAAAGTACCAACATAATTATTATGTTATCATTAACTGGAACAGTTGGAATCACTTAAAATCATGTACTTGGACATTGGGCATTCATGTGAATCAGTTTAATGATTGTCTCACTATGTCTGTGAACATAACGCGTAATTATAGTGCCGCTAATACTGAGTCACTATCAAAGTGGGCGATTCTTTGCATATGACTCTGGCACCGTAGCAAACATTCTCATATTAAGTCTCCTAATCTCAAGCAACGCCACAACACTAGAAAGGATAGCACTGATATTATGTACATGCAAAAGTTATGCATCTAGCGAGGGTAACTAGTACACGTGAAACACAAGCACTCTTCCAAGTCTTACCTTGGCCAAGTGATTGCAACTACGGTGTGCTTTAATCTTACAAAATCAGATACTGGTAAAACATACCAAAACGTACACCATAGCTTTTCTCATCATAATTGTATTGAGATGATATCCCCAAAAAATTCAAGCCGTAATTACTCCTGAAAACAACTATAACCGCTCATCTCGAGCTTCAATCATACTAAATGTTGAACAAACACTGAGTGAACATATTAGATTAACACAGTTATTAGATATCAGGTATTTTCTCAGAAAAAAAACTCCCTAGCCTATAAAAACTAATACATCCATGTAAGAGAACTATTCTCTCAAACAGGAAGCAACTTTGAATAGTCAATTGATTCTACAGCATACTTAGGTTACTACGTGATTTGAGCTAGCATCATTTAGCTGTAACTAGACTATTACAAGTGATATCAAGCGTACACGTCTGTATCAAATCAGTACAAAAGTTCCACCCAACAGTAACGCATTCCTTTAATCTAACTATTTATGAAATGTTCAGTACTGTAGCATATCGTTTTTATGATATGAGCTTATAACAAACTCCCAGGGTACTGTTACGTTAACTGCAAAACATTTAATATTTTGATAGGAAGTGACAAACAATGATGAAGAGCCACCCTTTCTTGTCAGGTATAGAAGAACCGGAAGCATGGCGGTCAATTTAATATAAATAAATCAGAAACCTGTCTCAGCAGCTTCCGAACCCGAATAGCCCTGGGCATGACAGATTGGGCTCTTACCCTTGTCTGTGAGTTGTCATTGTGGTACAGCGCATGGTGGTCAGCCGGTACTTGGTACTTTTGCTCAGCCATTGCCTGTGCCACAACATGTTCATGCAACATCCGCTGCTGTGCAAAAGCTAGTTGTGCCTGCTGAATCAGTCCAGATTTGACATCATAAGCGCGCAGGGTCTGGAAACTGTTCATCGCCGAAGATGATGATGTTGTACTAGGAGTAGGGATAGAGTCATTGACAATGCTTTCCATCTTTTTTTTAAATGGTATTCGATTTTCAGTCTTCACCATTTCCGGGAATGAAACAAATTTATAAACAAATTTCTGTCCCATAACCTTTTTGATAATGTTTTTGTCGTAATAATATCTTAATGCTCGGCTAAGCTTATCATAGTTCATATTATTCTTGTTTTTCTTCAAACCCCATAATTTGGCAACTTGTTCGGCATCAAGCAGCTTGAACTCGCCATCATTGTTAGTCCAGCAGATTATGTGTGAATACTGCTGCTTGAGTAGCAAATCTAGAAGAAATTGCCAGAGGGTAACGTTCGCATCAGCTGTACCATTTGCTAAAATATAGATATATAAATTTGCTAAAATGCTAAAATAGAGAAAATCATAGCAACCATTGAACTATACATGTACTATGACTAGTATATATTTAAAATATACGCAATGTAATTCATAATGCTGATATATCATAGTATACTTTGGCATGACTGTACGATAACAGAACAAAAAATATAACTGATTGCGGTATATTTGTGAAGAATGACAAATAATATAAGCCATTAATTTACAATGATAATTTCTCAACGTCTTAGCAAAAAACAAATATTAATCCGATGGAACAAGCTACTTAAAATAGGTCAAAATCGGTAGAACCAACTTTATGAGGAGTGACCTTCACTTGATTTCATACAATAAAAGGCAATTAACTCTGCGATATGAGCCTTAAATCAAAAATTTCTTCACTTAGCGCTCTAAAATGGGAAAACCAGTGTGACTGAAAACCAAAGCTCCAGAACGGTTTGCGGTGTAAACGTCAAGCTATGGTTAGATTGTTAGTAAATATATGATAATGGCAGATAGTACCAGGTACTGCAAGGAATCCTTTGTTCACAGCAGTTCTACAAACGGGTTACAAAACATTGAATTAAACTCCCATTAAACTCCAGAGGAGCAGACCCTGTGTTGCGTAATTGTCTAGTAGTCCGGAGATATGATGCAGCTTGCTATCAATCTCCCGTTCTTAGCAAGCTGATGTAGTTGATTTTCCTACTAGCAGAGTAGGCAATAAAATCTGAAATGGTAATTAATCTAAACTGACATGATTTCAGTTCAATTTATCATCATTCCCAGGACTTATGCCAGCTCACTACAAGGCAACTAGTTCCTGCTGGACAGTTAGAATGGAACTTTTAATCTGTACCTTGTACATGTATCAAGCTATATAGCTACACCAACTCCAAAGGTGTGCCTGATTTAATTAGCCTTTGTATGGCTGTGTTACTGTATATGTAGAGACAGTTTGCACTTATACTTGATTTCCTCTCGGTATTTATTATGAGCCCCAGATTCGAATAATCATCATGATGGGAAATGCCATTAATACGCTATTACTAAAAGTCTTGCTACTGTCACAGCCACATCTTCAGTAATTACAATACAAGATCAAGATAGTGATTCAAGGAAGCACTCCTTGGCAGGCTATCAATTTTGGATTCAGTGATTCAACGAAGCAAAGCGAGCTGAGTAATGAAATGCAATTTGCATAGTATACAGCTATTCCAGCATAATTGTCTACTAGTGTAATGTCTTGGTCTTAAAGCTAGCTAATGGGCGGTGGGTGATTACAGGCCACAAGTCCTTCAAGTACCTAAACGTTTAGCCGCAGAAACAGGTATTACAGGCTTCTGTAACTGTAACCCTCTGTAACCCTGGACACTGAGTGCATAGCTGTTGCAAAAAACAGATTTAGCAGATTTGGAAAACCTACCCACTACCCTGATCTCCGTAACAATGTACTGAATACCAAATCTGTTCTTTCTCATTATCTGGTTGGTTGAGCATAGAAAGATCAAAGACTGAGTCATAGGATTTAAGCATGGCCAGACATTCTAGTATTAGTGGCATCCTCAAGACGACAGGGTAGCTAAACTAAACTATGTATTAGGATATGCATTAGGGTACTACCAACTCACAGTACTACCAACTCACAGTACTACCAACTCACAGTACTACCAACTCACAGTACCCTAATAAGTCAGACAAGTCTTTAAAGTCAGTAATATCCAGACAAGCATCATAATTAGATTACTTAATATTAAAACAAATCTTAAATGTGACTCTGGATCCTCTTGTTTGTTTTTACAGCAACTGTGTTGGTCGAGTTTGCTATAAGCACAGCGCCATAAGCACAGCAATATCAGCGCCATTTTAGCACTAAAGAGAACCTGCCACATTCGGAGTTGCCCACTACTGGAACTGATATATACTGGAATGATCAGCTATCTCTGTAGTGTTATTAGGTTATTGATTTCCATATTTATCTGGTATCCATAGTTTGGTATCCATAATGAGCAGAAATGAGCAGAAGACATAATAGCAAACTATAGTAGGAGTTATCTAGCCTAGCTTACTAAGCCACTAGCATTGGGAGCTATGTGCTCACAGTTCGGCGATAGTTGGTGGGGTGGGTGACTCCATCAACTTATTATCGCCGATCCGTGAGAACATAACTCCTAATTCAAGTAGCTTGGTAAGCCAGGCTAGGAGTTATCATCCTGCAATGACGGCTGAAACTGTGATCCTAAAATCAAAGCACACCACTCAACCAACCAAATAGCAAGAGGACTGAAACCATCAGATTATATTCAAAGATTACATTCAATCATTACTGTCAGCAATATTCCTAAACCCAGTGAAACCCAGTGATGCCGTGAGGTACACTATGACCTAGAAGGTAAATAACTTTTTACCAAATGTTTGCAGTCTGTTTTGCGGGTTGCCACTGTCATGCTTGTACAAGACATTGGCCTACATTATTGGGTGCAAGAAGATTAAAGTTTTATTAGGAACTGCCTAGCTACCACTGCAATTATGGTCTCCAGACTCCGTTGATCCTGCACAGCGCACCTGATCTAAGAAAATATGCCCATGTTTTGATCACACAGACCCACTTCGTAACCACCACCACGCCATTTCACGCCAACATGTAACAACTTCGGCTTCCCAGACTTGTTAGTGCCCCAGTCTCCAAGATGTGTTAGTGTCCCAGTCTCCAAGATGCGTTAGTGTCCCAGTCTCCAAGATGTGTTAGTGTCTAATACAACAACGACAACATGAGCTGCCTCTGCCCAGATCAACATGACAACTAAAATAAATTCGGCTAAAATCTCCAGATGTAAAATATTAAGTAAGCCTATGACATAACCTAGCCCAGTAAGTTATCCAAATAGGACAGAGTCAACAATTCATTGGCGATTATAGTAATTGAAGAAACCTTGAGAAATAATTAACCTACATGTAGTTGCAGTTGCAGCTAATTAATTGGAACAGATTAAATTTTCACTGAGACAATCTGGATCCTTTGTGCCAGAGTGGCGTCATGTCAATTTGGTACCAATATAATAATGTGTGCCAGTGAAATTCAAAATCAAAGAATGCTGCCAGACCAGTTCCACTTGGCACAGTCTACCAAATGGCAACAAACATAATGCCGAAACATTATGAAATATAAATTCCGGCACACTTGGCCAACAGCATCATTACAACACCTACAAGGTATTGGAAAGTATTGAAAATATGTATATATTTTTTTCAACACTCAGTGACGTTCTTAATATTAGTAGATTCACGCAACAACAAATACAGTCAATCAAAAGGTTTTCCTGTGCTGGTGTCCAAGTATACCTGTGAGGTTTGGATTCATCGACCAGTACAGAAAGAATATAGCTGTAATAAATCCACAGCAGTTATGTATCAGGAACAAAAGATACAGCTTACATTATATTGACTGGCATATCATAGGATGTTTGGTATGCAAATTACAACAGAAGTACAGCTTATATTTCATAGCACATCCTGAAACCAACAGTCACATGCAGTAGCCGACCGCAGAAATCAACAATAGATATTTTATTGCTAGTGACTACTGCCAACTGACTACCAAACACCAATACGTAGATTCAGTCTAGAACCAGTCAATCAAGTAGCCAGCACACAAATGTGTTTTATTTCTACCTCTTTATACAGTTTATGGCTGGCATAATGTAGAATTTATGCCCAAAACATATCAAACGTCAAACGAAGATAGTGCGCATTCTAATTACATTGCGCAATCACTCGTAACTAGGGCTACACTGTATAAAAGAGGTTACTGTAACAAAAAAAAAAAACACGAATCTGTCAACAATGGACGAATAGAAGTATTCCAAATATCTCTAAAACATCTTCATCATAACACAGCAATGACAATGAAACATTGCAACCTGTACAAATTGACTGTGCATCCTTTTAAAATGGACAACTGCTCATCCAATAACCGTTTTTGTCTTTCTCATTTTATTTTAATATTGATGAAATGAAACAATAATAAAACAAATCTTGCTGATTAGCTATTATAGAAGTAATATCTGCTATTATAGAATTAATATCTGCCATTATAGAAGTAATATCTGCTATTATAGAAGTAATATCTGCTATTATAGAAGTAATATCTGCCAGTGTTAATAAATTTGTACTTTTAACCAGAGCACAGAGAAGGTATAGGATTAGTTGGCAGGTTTGTCAAAAAAACTTCTAGTTATTGAGCAAAATTTATAGGGCATCCATATGTAAAATTTATTTGTGCATAAAGGTCAAACAGAATTTATCATTATAAGTGATACCGATATTTGACAGCCATTGTAAAGCAATGTCAAGGTAGGTCAGCTAGTACAGCAGGGCAGTCAGCAGTCTAGCAGTCAGCAGGGCATTGATTTCTAATTATAGGTCTTAAACCTCCCTCCACCATCAAAAATATATCCTACAGATGAGGCTGCGTCTATGATGTACTGCATCACAAGAGTACATTAAACCTGTGTAGTCTTTGATGACTTCAATATGTAAATTGTAAGACTGGAGTGACATGAAACTGAACAGCTGCTACTGGTTGATTGCTTTCATCTACTACTAAAACAGGCCAATTTCGACTTAGTACTGTTCTAGTAGATATTTGGTAGCTGAGGTAGGTGCAGGACTGGCCATTTTTGAGATAGCCCGTGATCTAGGAAAATAATGTAGATGAAGAAGTTATCTTCTCCACTAAAAGTGCGTTCGCGCATCAAACCCAAAACCCCAAACCAGGATCTAGAACACAACCAAGCTGAAATAGTCACTATTGCACCTAAATGTTGGTAGCCACATTTGCTTTCTTGCAATGATCCTACTCCATGGACCATTTAAACAAAAGACACGAGAATGGCTCTGGGAACTCATAGATCAGTCTAAATCTAACAGACACACGGCTCATAAATGTTGATGGTGCGAGAGACGAAGACTGTGCCGTAGTCTGCTAATTATCCCCCCCCCCCCCCCAAGTTAAGGGTAGGGTGGCTATGGTAGGGGTAGGGGGGTTAGGTGAAGGTAAGAGTAGGGTTAGCCAGTGGGTTGGTAAGGGTAAAATATAAATAGCAGTTGTTGTTACCATATTGGAATGCGGCCAACTGAGACCCCGTTTCCACTGGGACGAAATGGCGACAGGCCGGTCTGAAAGTCAGAACGATAGATTGCCATGTGCACACCATGTCGACCCAGAACGTGTTCGGACCGTTGCAGGAATTGCTCCGCTCTGGAAAGTGACTCGTTCTGTCTCGAAAGGGTGTGAACGCCTTGTGCACGGACCATAACGTTGATGTCCAAGCTCATGGGGCCGACGGTGTTCATTTTTACGCAAAGAGGTCTTGTATATTATGTCAAGGATAAAATGTGAACTATTTTATTTTAAATATTTTGAATTTGCTAACAGAAGTTATCATCATGAACCTATTGCCTTTATACCGGCTACTCCTAAATGCTTCTATATCCTTAAACAATGTCATTATAAATACTCTATATTTAGTAAACACTATCCGTGCCAGAAGGAGGAGAATTGAAATAGAGCTGCTAAGACCTAGAAAATGTTCAAAATTTAAACGATTAATATCCACTAACACTCAGCAATACTGGGTCAGACCAGGGCATACAGACCTGTGGTTTCAAAACTTCTTAGATGACAAGTATGACAATATAGAAGACTGAAGCTAAAATATTTTCTACACAAAACTGTATCCAGCTGTAACCTAACATTACTGTAGACCCAAATTTGCATAGTTAATTTTCTTGTTATTCCAGCTCTCGTCAACACCAAAATTTGTTTTTTATTTTGGCAAAACTTTAATTTGGCAAAACATCAAGAATACAATTTACAAATAGGAAATTT
>JAOQGN010132404.1:0-11557 GCA_027564295.1 Himantozoum antarcticum
ACATGTAAAAGCGTCAACACGGGAAGAAATGCGAAAAGGAAGAAATACGAAGAGAAACAGGTAAAACACCGCAAAACGATAGCCGGCCAGTCTCCATATATATTAGTGAACTGCGCGAGATTATTAGCGTTCAAAACATATATTTTGCGCGATATTATTAGCGTTGAGAACGGATATTTTGCTAACACTTACCTTGTCCATCGAAACATGTAAAAGCGTCAACACGGGAAGAAATGCGAAAAGGAAGAAATACGAAGAGAAACAGGTAAAACACCGCAAAACATCGTTTTGCGGTTATATATTAGTGAACTGTGTCGTGAGACTTTGGGAGAACGGAAGTAAATTGGCTACGCTTTAATCTATTGGCTACCCACTAACCAATGAAAATGAACGTTCCGAGCACTGCGACCTTACTGAAAAATTTTATAAACAAATGCCGAATAGTGCGCAAATGTTCACCACCGATTCGCAAGAAATGTATGCTGCAGCGTACAATCTGATAATGGTCATATTCCTGATTTACTCGTTGGATTCTAAAAACGTGGAAATGTCAAAGAAAAACTTCCCAACATAAAACCAATTGAGAACTCGGAATACGGACCATTGTCATATGTTGCTGGGTATATAATTTCGAAGATGTACCGTAAGATTAAGGCAGCAGTAAAACAAACTACTGAGCAACTTGAACTTCAGTCTCTGTTGATGTCCATGAAGTCATTGGATGACAATGAATACATTGACTCTCTTTCTCGGGGAAGACTGTGGAATCCTTGCGGAAATTTGTTGGCAATAACTGCTGAATGTGAAAAAATATTTAGGCAATACAGTGATGGTTTAGTGCGAGAAATTCCACTAAGCCAGGTCAGTGTAGATGTATTACAAAAGCCTAAAGTCAAGTCAGCATGGGATGCTATTCTTGGTGATGCAAGCTTGGACAAAAGCAAAACATCAGTAACTGATATTTGTTTGGAGAACATCGTCATGCTCTATATTCGCGTACACTGCAAAAAAAGCATTTTTGATTTTGAGTAAAATGACTCAATATTAGAGTAAAAGTACTCACTTTTTGAGTAAAGTGAAAGCTTTGCTCAATACATTGAGTCAATTTACGCAGAAGCGTGAGTAAAGTGTTCTATTCAAAATGACTGAGTATTTTTACACAATCGTTTGAGTAAATTTTTACTCAAAATTTTGAGTCAGAAGTATTGATGAGTACTTTTACTCAAAGATTTGGGTAAAGTGACTCGTACAGTGAGTAATCTATTACTCAAATAAATGAGTATAGCAATAGTGAGTAGAATTACGCATTAGTTTGAGTAAAACAACCAGTTTTACTCAAACACTGAGTAAAGCAAAATTTGAGTAAAACAATTTACTCACATATTGAGTACACTTTATTCACTTTACTCAGAGTCGGAGTAAAACGAAATAGATTTACTCAAGTCCTGAGTGAACTGAAGTGGTGAGTAAAATATTTTACTCAAGTTATGAGCAAGCTAAACTGTCGCTAGTAGAATACTTCACTTTACTCAATTTCTGAGTAAAATGACTTGCTGCATGAGTAATATGTTATATGATTAATTTACTCAGATTCGGAGTAAATTGAAATAGTTGGTAAAATGCTTTAATCAATTCGTCGGTTGTATTTTGGATACGTATAAGACTTCGTATTATATGGAAGTTAATAGAATATGGGCTCACAAAGAATCGTCTGCCAAGGCCAAGGGTAAGGTCAAGGACAAGGAGGCTAATAGTAATAAACTATACATGCTCAGTTTACAAAGTGACACACGAATCCGGTTCATATATGGAAACTCACTGACAAGTTTTACGGCAAAATTAAATATTCGTGAACATGGGAAACAAAATTAACTTGTGGCCGATTAGAATTACCTCACGGTAAAACAGAGTTAGCTCTTCGCAAGATAAAATTAACTCACGGCAAAATAAAATTAAACGGCCCGTTTTCCACTTCATTGCAAGAGCAATGGCATGCCGACAAAGCCAAAGGAAAAAATCGCTTCGCGAGAAAAAAAGTCTCATGCAAGGGCTTAGTTGCCTCGTGAATATAAATTAAAGCCCTAAGACAGTAATGTCTAAACATATCCTAAGGACAAGTTGAGGAGACAAGCACGATTACAACTTTGTTTTTGCACGTTAATTATAGACAGTGAAATTAAGGAAGCCATACAAATGCTGCTAAAAGTGTTATTGCATTGACTTGCAAAAAGGCTTTATATTTTGGTTACATCTTATAATAAAGACAGCAATGCTTCTTTTATTTAATTTATATGGATAATTGAGAGTAAAATAAGTTCATGAAGGATAATTCATGCATGCATGCAGTTCACAAACTCGTTGCCGACTTGACACTTGTTAAAATTGCCGCCTGGGCGTATTAATCCGGGGGTCTCAGGTCTCTGCTTATAAGCCCAAAATGGGTTTGGAATAGAACATAAAAAGTTAGTAAATAAGCTCTATCTCCGTTTTTGCTTTCGACTTTTTAATTCGGAGTTAAAAATTCGAGAATGTTATTCATATCAAGAATTAGATATGATCAAGAATTAGATAGAATTAGATATCAATATCAATATGAAGAATTAGATATAAAAATTCATATCAAGAATTAGAAATTAAAAGCGTGAGGCATGCGATGACATTTATATTAGCACCTCACACTGGCGTGGCAACCAATCACTGCACTTGGAAAATATCCGCGGCAAATCGAAACATCCGTCTGTCAACTTGTGCACTAGCTGTCTTTCATCTTTTGGCTTCCCCACAGACCTAACTGTGCACAGACAGACTGTTCATTGTTTTCCGTGTCCCTTTTCGCTAGGCTAGCATCTGTTCTGTAAGCGCGTTTGAAGAGGGGGGAAATGGTAAAATCGATTAAAGAAGACAGTTCAAGAATATATGGTTAGAGGATTTGAAGAATACACTGAAAAGTTCCGAGGTAAGTCATTGTATGTTAAGTTTAAATATGTCGAATATAATAGAACAATGACAACGTGCTTGCATGGACTTGGCAAAATTAATAAATGCCTGCAATAAATTAGTCGCTTCACAAAACGCAACGATTGTAAAATAGATCTGATAGCTACTGTATATTTGTCTAAAAGTGCAATCGATGTTCACTGCGATATTTACAAAGCCAAAGGACAAAAGCACAAGGACAAAAAAGCACAAGGACAAAAGCGGGACAGACAAAGTCAGGAATACAGTCAAGGGAAGAGATAAAAAAGGACACAGTCACAAGGGAAGAGATAAAAAAGCACAACTATATTACTGATATAACCAGGCTAAATAATCCTCGCTATATAATCGTCAAGGACAATGTTTAGCGAGGATTATATGGGTATAAAGTCGTAAAAATGGACGGGTATTCTATAATTATCTCACCTTGGTTTTTATTTATTCAAAAATAGATAACAAGATCAACGTATAATCCTTAATAACTCTAACTGAGAGGGCAACTGAGTTCCTATTAATTCCAATCATCAGAGATAGGATGAAATTCCTTGTGGCATTGGAAAAGTTGAAAAAAGAAGAAGCCCCAAATCTAGAGAACACCAAGGACGGTAGCACTCTACATGAGTGTGCATCTGCAGACTTGACCAATAACACCAACCTCGAGGGAATGGAAGAAGACCTTGCTCTTGTGAATGAAGTCAGGTCTGTGCGAATAATTAATATAACACTTTTTTTCTACGGGTTTAAGGATACTAAGTAGAGGATAAGGACACAGAAAAAAACTGAAAAAACCCATAAAGTTGCTTGCTAGGGAGGCTACAGTCAGAAGTTGAAAAAAGAATTTACTTCCTACTAGCAGATTAATAATTTCCTGCAAAATTTGTTTGCGTTAAATCTATTAAAAAAAAATACAATACAATTCTATTTGTAAAAAAAACCTGCGGCTGCAACTATTTTTTTCACCCAATATTTTTCAGTTGAATCGATGCAGAAAAGAGTAACATGAGAATATTAAGTAAAAAGTGTATTTAGTTGAATTTATCTTTACAAAATTAAGGAGTTTACAATATATGGTTTAACTGCCGAATATTTTGGGAATGAAATACTGAAGTTTCAAGAGCAGAGCCCTTAATTATTTAAAAAGATCATAAATCACTAGCATACTCTTGCACTTTTAGTCAATCTTGGTCTTGCAATGTTTTGATTTTATGCTAATTTTACGGATTTATCAATTTGGCATTAACTGAAAAAGCAGAGAATATGTTAACAATTAAAACATTTATTTTATCAAATGGACCTAAAAACCTTTAAGGAAAAATACTGTATATATGCATTGTTTTCTTGAGAAAATTGAGTATAATTTTATTGCTATGAAAATATTAATTTTATCAATGGTTATTGTGGCTGCATGTAGCTTAATCTTGCACTGGCAGTGTTGTTCAACAGCTTTTGGGAGGGTGGCTTACGCCGCCTTTTACCATCAACTCATCCAGGTGGCACTTTCTAAAGAGCCGCCTGTTGGTGAGTGCTGCAAAGCCAGGGTTTAAGGTACCTATATATTTATGTTGATGCAGTCTCTGTTGTTGGCAAGGTGGCTAACGCCGCCTTTTACCAGCACCTCTTTGGGGTGGCATACTTATATGTGAGCCGCCCGATGAAGAGGAGATGCATAAATTTATAGCAATCTGCAATAAGCAAACATGTTACAGATCTATCAACAATTTTCAATTTGGCATTAATTAAAGAAGCAAACAATAGTTTAAGAATTTAAAATTTTATTTTATCAAATAGACCTAAAAGCCTTTAAAGATTTGAGGAATAATACTGTATACAGTTATATAACTACTGTATAGAGTTCCCAAAGCTAAGTAGCGGCCCCCGTTACTTTCGGGATTTCACCAGTTAGGGGCCGCTACTTTCGGGTAGCCGTTACTTTCGGGGGGCCGCTACTTTGGGAACTCTTCGGCATACATGCATACAGTACCTGAGAATTGATTAATTTTGTATTGAATACATTTCAATTGCCAATATTTATCAGGGCATTTGTGCATAAGTATAGCTGCAGCTTTAGTCTACTTGTAAGGTGGTACAATACAGTGTATACAGTACGATATGTATTTATACACGCTGTACAATGCAATTTTGTCTTCAGATCTAAAAAAAAGTGTAGGCATGCATGCATTCAGTAGAAAATAAGAGGAAACAACGACAAGCCCAAAAGAAAAGAAATGCGAATGCTAAATATATATACACTCTAATGTACATATTAATGTCATTGTTATAATAAAATCAAACTACACTGCAGTTGGTTTTCCTATTTGTGTACCTGTATATATCATCATACAGGTATATGTATTTATTACTTAACATAAGATTGGAAAGTGACATATAAGATTATTGGTGCTAACAATTCTTACAAGTTCTCTTAAAATATTTTTTTCCTCAGAGAAAATGCTGTGACCAGTGACAAGTCCAGCTGGCCAAACAAAACCACCCATCTGGCCATCATGAGTGCAAAAAAACTTTGGCCATCAACCATAATATTGCCAACCAATTATAGACGAGAGTTGGCCAACATACTCAAGTCCAAGGATGGAAATTTACTGACAACAAAGATGAGAAAGGTTTTTGTGACGAGAATATTTGACCACTAGCTAACTCGCAGTACACCCTGTATATAAGTAAAGGTTCTGGTAGAACTAAAAAAATGATGGGGAGGTTTATATAGTTATCAAAGCAGGTTGCTGGTAGCATTATACACTTTGTTTAGGTTAATAAAATTGTCTTGTGTTACAGAAAAAAATGTAAAGTGTTAATGGGTTAATTAGTGTGGAGACTATATGGTGGCTCAGGCAATAAGTTTGCTGAACAATGGAGCTGTTGTTAGGGTTGCAAATTTAATATATCAGATAGGTCTTATAAATAAATAATCGACGCTTGTAATTTAGCATGGAAGTTTCATCATGGTTTTTCGATTTTGTCATTTTGGTATTGATTAATATGAACATATAGAAGCCCAGTGCCCTTATTTGTACCCTTCTGTTAACCCTCTATTAGCCTGGATTATTTTATAATTTGAGCTATATAAAGGCCTTAAGCTAAACATGTTTTAAAACTAAATTTCATTTATTTTTGTCGTAGGATGAAGAAAGCATTGACAGGTTTTTCCGGAAATGAATAAAAGCCCTTTTCCAAAAATAATGGTGGAGGTAGCCGATAAAGTCTCCAGATGACATCTGTGTTCTGTCTAAACACCAGGCGATATTCGGCGTCAATGGTGGTATCCTTGATGGTTGTCTCGGACTCTTGTCTTGTTATTATGTTTTTATGTATGAGTATCCCAGTTCCCTCAATAATTTTTTTGTATTTGCAGAAATGCATTTTAAATGTACAGGATAGTAAAAAGTTACGATCTGCCCTTGTAGTTTAAATAATTAGGCAGACGACAGACATTTCTCCAATTATTGAACATTTCCAATTTTATATTTTATAAATTGCATGTTTAGTCAAGGGCAGATGTAATATTTATAGCATGTTTTATATATCTTAAAATACTATTATCATTAATATGAAATGCAAATTACATGAAGCATTATATATAATGCCACGTGTGTTCTCGAAAATTTGAGTGATAGAGTTTGCAAGTTGGGTGAGTAAATACAACTCGAAACGTTGAGCAGATTTCCTCTATATTTGAGTAACGTGTTACTTTACACAAGACTTTGAGTCACTTTGGGTACATTTCGTTTGAGTCAATTTTACCTCCAAATTTGAGTAAATGTTACTCAAAACGTTGAGTACTTTTACTCAATATTTGAGTAAAATGTTACTATACTCAAGATTTTGAGTCACTGTGGAAGAATTTTGTTTGAGTCAATTTAACTCAACATTTGAGTAAATGTTACTCAAAATTTTGGGTACTTTTACTCAATATTTGAGTAAAATGTTACTTTACTCAAGATTTTGAGTCACTGTGGAAGCATTTTGTTTGAGTCAATTTACCTCAAAATTTGAGTAAATGTACTCAGTACGTTGAGTAATTTCACTCAATATTTTGAGTCACTGTGGAAGCATCGTTTTACTCATTTTTTTGAGTCAATATACTCAGGGATTTTTTGCAGTGTAAGGTCCTTCTCTTACACGAAAGATGTGGTTACTCAAGTCAAAATCAAAGAAAAGGTAAAACTACACCAGAAAGCCTTGCGAAAGAGTTTAAAGCAATTACAGTCGGAGGCTTGCAGCTCGAAGAAATAAAATGTACACTTGCTGAAAAACTCAAAAGTGAGTATTTTTTTATCTGCTGACCTTGTATGATTATGTATGACTGAGCTATTATGCAATTAGTTGTTTGGTTTTTAATCAACTGATTGTGATTCATTTAAATTTACGCAATTTCAGATAATTTTACATAAACTACAATCAACTGTAAATTGGGTAAATTAACAACAAAGAATAAATTGTTACACTAAAAGATAATAATTTGTACAATTAAAACACCGCATATTTTTGTTAGTGACTGAGCTTTAACCCAGTTGACCAATTAAAGCTCTAAGTCAACAGGGTGAAAGTTCAGCAATAAATAAAAATGTGGCGTTTTCACAATTTTTTTACTGTAATCTGTCACCATGCAAACATTCAAAAACTAAATATATATTATAATAATTATTATTATCAAGGTTACTTGTTCTAGATATAAGGTCTATAAGTAATTACAATTTGCTAACAAAAAAAAACTCATCAAAGAATCTTGTATCAAAGAGTAATATTAAAACAGATATACATTCACACTAAATTTAATAGAGCCAAAATGTCCCGGTTAAAAGAGGGTTGACTGAGGGTCACAATTTCTGCACTGTTAAACCTTGGTTTTCATTACGACATAATCATAAGCACAAGAAGAACGAACACGTTCGTTCTTCTTGTGCTTATGCTTATACTTTTGGTTAGCTTATATCGTAGTGAAAACCAGGCTTTAGCTAAATTGACTCTTCTAAATTTAATTTGCATGTACATTAATAAAAAGCTAAAACAAATTCACACATTGCATCATTTTTTTTTCTTCTTTAATAAAGGCTCTTCCCTGATAGTAGCCCAGCGTGACTCCCCTTCTTTACGGCGTGCTCCAACATTCCCTCTGGATACAAGGCCAGCATTTCTTTGGACCTGAAGGATTCTGTCATTGTATCCAAACTCAACTGCATCATGGTTGTCAGATCGCCGCCCACGTTGTCTTTGATGACCAAAGTACTCTTCAAGGCAGTCTTGCATGAACCGCTCAGTGAGAACATATGGTACTCCTTTCCCCAACAGAAACTTGGTACACTCAATGAGGCTGTTCACTGTTATTTTCAAACCTTCAAACGTTTGTGCTGAAATGAACATTCGTGCCATCTGGTCCTTGTTGAAATTTGGTCTGCTGCTTATTTCATCCTTCCAGTTGGTGAAGTACTTTAGGAATGTTTCTTTTAACCATATGAAGCGTGCATCATCACAACTCTTGTATGGTGCCACACGTGGATTCAGCTTTCGTTGGTGCTCATGAGTTGATCTAACATTGCAGCAGTCAAATAAGTCATTCATCAACCGACAGAAATTGGCTGTTTCTGAAACTTCATCTAATGGCATGCTTCTTCGGAGTGCTTCATCCATAGATTTTGAAAGAATTTGCACTGCCAAGTTAACTTTCATTTTAGCATATGAAGTTAAGTTGATGTGCTCAATGGTCAACTTTGGCAGTTGATGGAGGCCCATTTCTAGATCTGCGAAATAGCATCTAGAAATGTGCTCCCACAACAAATTATTTCCATCTTTCCAAAGAAATCTAGTACCACCGGAACCCGAACTGTGGAGATTGCCTTAAAATATAAATAAGAATAACAAATTAAATAACAAACCAAAGATGAACTATATATTAAGTATTAACTGCTTGTTCTTGTTTACAAAATCTATTTGGAAGATCACCTTGGAAAGAAAAACTTTAAAGCCTCTCGAATGTTTCCACTTATCATAAAACCTGGGTCACAATTAAAAATAACCGATTGTTGTTAATCTAGTTGTTATTTATTGCACATTCATACCTGCAGATTTCTGTGAGCCAGATTTTGTGATAAATGGTAAATATGCTTTTGAAAGCTGTTTTATACAATTACTGTTAAAATAACTGGTTGAAATTGTTGAAATGATGGCATTTGTGTTTGTATTACAGTAAACCCCCTTTCTCATATTTCTGAAAGAGCAGCACTCTCATTTATATTGTATTATATATTGTATTATATATTATTTATGTGGTGTATAAGCCATAAGGTTAGACTTATAAAAATGCAGCCACTTCTAATTCTATATACAGTCAAACCTGTTTTAAGAGTTGACACTTGGGGATTGCACGGGTGACCACTTAATACAGGGTGACCGCAAAAAACAAGTTCAATACCGAATCACACCACAGTTTCGGGACTTTGCGAGGTGACCGCCTAATAAAGGGTGACTGCTTAACATGGGGACCACTTAATACAGGTTTGACTGTACTGTACATGTAAGATATTGTAGATAATAAATTCAAATTTTTACAAACATTTTCTTACCTCTTGTTGTTTTAATAAGGTGTGGTGCATCTGCAAAGAACCAAATATTTCTCTGTGGTGCATACAGATTCATGGTCTTGTTGACACATTCCGTTCCCTGGGTGCCTTGTTCTTCGTTTTCTCTAGAAATATGCTTATGTACACGAAAAAACTTTCGGTTGGCTGACATTCCATCACTTACTGTGCCAACAACATGCAGGCCACAGTTTAGTTCCAAAATTCCAACTGCTCGCCAGTAAATTGGGACCAACTAATAAGAAACAACCGTCTGGGTGAGGAAATATACTAGCATAAATTTCAGAGTTGTCTGAACACCTCTAACCATGAATGCTAGTGCATGGCTGGCAACCTGTAACTCCTCAAATGTTGAGAAGTCCAAATCAGGATCACCAAGTGAGCTGAACCCAATCAACTTGCCAGAGTGTTTGTCGAACACCAGTCTTCCTTTAATTTTCATCTCGTCAAACACCAACACAACATATCTAGCAGCACCCTCATAGCTCTTCACAATGGACTTTAGTACCTCAATGTTTTCCAAGACAAAGCCTGCTGCTGGTTTGAAGTGGTTCCTGTAGTCTCGCAGGGTTCTCTCGTGGGGTAGGTAGAGGATTCCATCTGGATTCTTGTCACTCTTTCTGAGCTCGTTGTATACAGCTGATGACTTTGCATGTATTGACAGGCAGAACTCGACAAAGTGAGGATGCCACCTCCGTCCATGTTTGTTAGACATCATTGCTTTCTGCTGTTGCTCGAAGACTAGTCTCATGTGTGGGGTAGCTTGCAAATCAGTTTGGTCAATGATTGCCAGGAAGGAATTGCTGAGATCATCTTCAATTCTTACACCATGCGAACCAATTTCTTCTTCCATTCTTTTTACACGGTCTTCTAACTGCATACATTTCAATTCAGACTCTTTAAATTTAATTCTATCTTCCCTCACGGTTTCTTGCAATTTAGCAGCTGAACATGCAGTTAGTGGTGCTTTGGCTTTGGCAGGAAGGACAGATTTAGCTCGCTTCTTTTTCCCATCAAATTTAGTACATTGATTACATTTGTCCGTTTCTGCACTTGTAAGAATTTCGCATTTTCTTGATCGTCTTACTTGAGAGTAATTGATAGGCGAAGACTGATTTTTGGGTGCTACCAAAGGAATGACATGTAGAATGGTTTCACTGGAAGGTTCTTGTTCGAAGGAAATTCCACAGCAGATACCAAGACCACACAACAGACTGTTCAAGTCCTTGAATTTACTGCACATTCGAGAATGGTTTTCAGGAAAAAGTACCGAACAACTATTAGGCACTGTTGCTCCATATACTGCTACAGTTACTTCAAGAGATTCCTCGATTTTAACAAAATATTTTGGAATAAGAAATCCTGGCTCACGCATCTCTACAATTATGACGTTGTCTGATATTGAGACAGTCCAGTCACCCAAGTAAGGATACTTCCTTTCAAAGTATTTTTTCAATTCATCGAAAGACGGAGGCGCACTGAATGTCGACGAAGATGGTTGCGGTTCGTGGCGGATGAGAACTCTTCTTTCTTGCCGCGTAGTGCGAGAAGTCCCTGGCAAAGTATCCAATGTTTTGACGGGAAGGTTCAAAGTCGGTATGGCTCCAGTTTGTAGCTTTTTACGCGCTTTCTCATTGCCGTGCTTGTCCGTGTAGGAAAACGATTCGATACAATCCCGTTCGAAGTGATGTTCGCAAAGAAAAATGTTGTTCTTTGTAAACCTCTCTCTCAGTTCACTGGTTTCTTGCCGCGTACGGAGAATAGCGGTTTTCCAAGACGAACGTGCTTGAAGTTTGATTTGCGATGTGTGCTCAGATTCAGTCGCTTTAGGAGCAGGGATTTTAAATAAACTAATCCCTTCATATCGTCTACTGTGTGGACAATCAAGAAAAGCGCAATTCTCAGGCATGTTTTATTCACGGATACTTTCAACGAAGAAAAGTATCCATAAATTATCCATCGCTAAAGCATTCTTTCATGATGAAGCT
>JAOQGN010132515.1:0-11556 GCA_027564295.1 Himantozoum antarcticum
AATTATGTAGGCTTATGATGGGAATTTTAAGAAATAATTGTGCACAATAATATAGTATTTTGAAAATAATTACATAATTATTTGAATAAATACTGCTATGATTGGAAAAAATATTGCGATGCAGGAACACTTTAGTGTTAGAAGAGGAATATGACACAGATATGACAATTTATTGTATTTGGCGCAATTATATTACTATGTATTGGTAATTGCATTGCATTTTAATTTCATAATTTCAAAGCATTAAACTTTTACTGCCATTCCATTACAGAACAATATTATAATCATTATAATTGGAAATAAGAGTAACAAAAAGTACTAGTAGAATTATGGTGTGACGTCATTTTTGTGTTTATTTATCCAGGCTCTAGTCTAAACTACTGAGTACCAAACTACTGAGTACTGACTAGCAGAATACTGAGTACTAACTAGCAGAATACTGAGTACTGACTAGCAGAATACTGAGTACTGACTAGCAGACTACTGGGTACTGACTAGCAGAATACTGAGTACTAACTAGCAGAATACTGAGTACTGACTAGCAGACTACTGGGTACTGACTAGCAGAATACTGAGTACTGACTAGCAGAATACCGAGTACTGACTAGCAGACTACTGAGTACTGACTAGGAGACTACTGAGTACTGACTAGCAGAATACTGAGTACTGACTAGCAGACTATTGGGTATTGACTAGCAGAATACTGGGTACTGACTACAAGAATACTGGGCACTGATTACCAGAATACTGAGTACTGACTAGCAGAATACTGAGTACTGACTAGCAGAATACCGAGTACTGACTAGCAGACTACAGAGTACTGACTAGCAGACTACTGGGTACTGACTAGCAGAATACTGAGTACTGACTAGCAGAATACTGAGTACTTACTAGCAGACTACTGGGTACTGACTAGCAGGCTACTGGGTACTGACTAGCAGACGACTGGGTACTGACTAGCAGAATACTGAGTACTGACTAGCAGAATACTGAGTACTGACCAGCAGACTACTGGGTACTGACTAGCAAAGTACTGAGTACTGACTAGCAGACTCACCTGACTCTCTTTGCGTTGGATAAGCTCTATCACTTTGTCTGTCAGATGGTAGTCCTTGGCCCTGGCATCAGTAAATACATATATGTAAGACCTTGGCAGTGACACTTCCAATGCTTTCTGTATAGCACCAATAGACATCTCGGGGCAGTCACCTCCACCCTACAACATCATCATAGCGTAGTTATAATATGTATTTGTGCTTTGATTTAAGTGGCAACCCAATAACTGAGCTAGTCAAGAAAATTGACCTGTCATCATTCAGTATTGTAACTGCTGATCAAAATTTAGCAAGTGATAATGATAGATCAATTGTTAGCAGAGAAAATTCTTAGTCAAACTCTTAGTCAAACACATTTTAACTCTAGTGAAACTCTGTTGACCAGAGTTAAAATCGAACAGAGGACCTCACAAATGAAGTGCTTCATTTAGCCACTGAACCATCCCTACCACCATTCATCAGGTAGTATTCACTTATAGTAACTGTTGGTGCTTTCACATCTGTCTCCTGTATATTCAGAATTACCTGCCCTTTCTTTGCATTAGACAAATAATATTAACCCCTTTCCTGCCATAACTAAATCAGTAATAGCAGCTAAAAGTATTGTGCTAAAGTGGCTACTTCAAAATCCACAAATTGGCAGAGTTATCTGCTTAACGATAGACCATTTTGACTGTCTGCTATAGGATAAAGTTGAGCGCTTCTGTATGTAAAGACAAAGGTAAACAGTAAAACCATGTGCATCATCTGCTGTCTACCAAATAAAATACCCCTGTTAGGTCAGCAATGAATATATTTACAAAAATTGAATATATTAATATATTTATTTATTTATTTTTCTGTCAGCTCGAGGTAGATGCCATGCAAAGATAACTCCATATTTCTGCTACCAGATATCTCTTATATCTGGTATAATAAATATATGGTATAATAAATGATTACCTGCACATAAAGGTAGCTGAGCTTGTCTTCAAACTCATCAGCATCTGTCGTCACTGTTACAGGGCCAATCTCTATACAGAAATACAGTACATGTCATACAGCTCAAACCACATAACCCGTCATAAAACACGAGGCTTTAAGGCCATTAAAAAAATGGTTATTATTATATATATCATATTGAAAAACGTTTCATGGTTTTGCCCATGGAGTTATCTTCCCTCTATGGGGGGATAACTCTATGGTTTTGCCATTCACTTAAATAATAAAAAAACACCTCAGTGGCTCAGCTTCAGTTACATTATTGTCAATATTTAATTTCGATAACGAGCACTAGCATCAATTGCCCATAATCAAATGTCATTATTAGAAACCGTATCAACATTTAGAAATGTTAATAAATTATTTAATCATATCATAAAATAGCTTTCGTTTCATTTCTATAGAGCTACATGTTACATGCCTAAGCTACATGCTGTTGTTTAGCAGCTGCTCAACTTGGAATGCTGGATACCAACTTTCCAGTTCATTTTTCCAACAAAAGTCTTAAACTTACAGGTTAACCAATATGTAGCTCATAGCAAATTACATTTCCAGCCTATAGAAAAACCAAGTCTAAGTAAATTGCAAAACGTCTGCAAATATATATATAGACAGTGTATCAAAACAGTCCTGCTAAAAGTAACCCAAGCAAATTATTAGACCTCCGAAGCCAAATTATCACGTTGGGTTGCAAAAGTAACATTATTATCACAAAGAATCACTTCAAATCAGGAAACAATCAATACTGATAAAAAAAAACCATTGAAAAAATTAATTTGCAGTGATGTATGCAATAACCTTTGCCTGTTAACTATTAGCTAGTTTTGATAGTACGGTATTTAGTGGTAAGTGTGAGCACGAGTGATGATTTATTTTGTCCACAGTGTTAGATATTAAAATATAGCAGTTTGAGTCAGGGTGCATCATCAACATCAAAGAGATCATTAACAACAATTATAGGTCTATTCTATGAACATAGATATCGCAAAGTTGTAAAAACAAATGCACTGATGCATACAGTCTGAGTGGCCAATTTGATAGTGCTCTTGCCACTCTGGTCTTGCAGTTCACTGACACAAGTTAACTGCAAAGGAGTGGATTTGAGTCTCACTTATGACCTGGAGGTTTTTGTTGTCCCATAGAAGGTTTTCCCTCCTTTCCAATCGAACTAATAATAATACCATGCAATGTGCAGCGGGTTTCCCTACGAGCCGACTAGCTCCTGGTGCTATTGGCTTGGTTGCCAGTTAAAATAATACGCCTGGCGAGCATGATATATTATATAACGAGACCTACACCAATTTACTGATACCAACTTTGTTTGTCTTTTATCTCATCAAACTATAATAATTTAATTAGATACATAAACAAAAAAATAGATGATGAAGCCATGATGGGATGCAATAGCACTGCAGCTAGTCAAAGCGCCTGGCCTTATGATTTAGAGTAAGCAGAACTCAATCAATACAAATATCAGTATCAAATAAATAATTTATTGCGATATTAGAGAGCTTCAGTCAGCACGGAGTTATCAGCTCGGCATCATTAGCAGCAAAAAATATCAATGGGATTTATTAGGAGTTGCGCTCTGTCGGAAGCACTGATAAACATGAATACACTTAGCCGTTTTCATCAATGCAAACAAACTCTAACACTAACATTAACACTATCTGATGCCATCTGCCTGTGAAAGGAGTCCGACGTCATACAAACGTGCGTGTCACGTGACTGACTACAGCAATTAGAGGTCATACAAATGTGCGTGTCACGTAACTGACTACAGCAATTAGAGGTCATACAAATGTGCGTGTCACGTGACTGACTACAGCAATTAGAGGTCATACAAACGTGCGTGTCACGTGACTGACTACAGCAATTAGAGGTGATAACTCCCGTGCTGAAACTGTCTATTCACAATTATTATGTAGGAATGGCTCAACAGTGGAAAGGATATCAACTACCAGCAAAATAGTTGTCAGGTATATTATTAGGCCTATAAACTAGCAAAACTAAGGTGTAAAGGGAAAATATTAGCGATATTTGCCTGTTAAAGCTCATGTTAGGAGGGTAATGTGAAAAGTTTCAAAAAGTAGCCCATGTTGCACTTCGGTGATAGGCCTAGGCTACTCAACTCACAATTCTCATTAGGTGGGATTGCACTGCAATTGTTTGTTAGGATACAACATTTCTTTCATGCAGGTAGATTTCAGAAAAATCGAATTTACACTTAATTAACGTTACTTGTACGTTGTGAAAAGAAGAAAATCATTTTGACTTCCTAATAATTTAAAGGGCGACTGTACATAAAATCAGTGGCCGAGTAGTGTGGCCAACAAGTTAGGACTGCTCTATGTATACTGATATATACAGTACAGACTTGGCTTACCAGTACACCGTCTTGCATTCGGCTCATTTGGTGCTGGTGGCAAATGTGTTGGGCATGTAGTTACATGATGGCCTAAAGACATGGCTACAGGTACATTGTACTGTTTTTCTCACCTAACTAGCTTCACTGAGTGCATAGGTCATGAACAGCACCGATGAACATAGAATTATGAGTTGCTGTAACTTTTACAGGCACCGGCAGCCACCCGGTTCCCGTTGGACAATTCAGTCACTTATGCTAACGATACTGGTATAATATATCAGTAACACTACTGATATATTATAGGAGTAGGCCTAGTAGGCATAGTAATAGTGGCACAGCAAGTCACTGAACTTGGCTTAGCTCAGACTTGACATTGTAACTGATCTAAATATTAATATACACATAATAATACAAACAGCTGACAGCTGTACTTCAACAAATTAATAAATTAATTATGATAGAATAAATCATAACTTGCATTCCTGGTTAAAAGATTGCACTTTGACCACAAAAGTTGCTTCACAGCAGCAATAAGGTCCAAGGACATAATAATATAGAGCATCTAGTTACACACAGATTACGTTCGGCTTTTCAGTTACAGTTTGGGCCATGATTGCAAGTTAGCAGGAAGAGACAATTTTGACACCTGACTTTTGTTCTGACTCACTGGATATTTTTAAAATGCACATGTTCGCACCTAACTCACACATGGCAGAATGAAGCTTCTGATGATTTAGGCCTAAATCTGTTTTACCTCATTATGATAATATACTACCCCACCCCCAACCCGTCCCTGCATTCTTTGCAAGGCACTTTAGAAAGTTCAGGATTGGAAAGCTTCTAAGAACTAAATATAGCCAACAGTGCACAGAAACTACTGGCATAATAATTTTAAAAAAATTGTGATATAAAGTTGTCTTCACAGCTCTTGAGTTTGTGCTGCTTTTTTAACACGGTGCTGCTATGTTTGATTTTTTGTAAACAGTTCAAAAACTGCTACGCCAAATACTAAAATATGGACATATTTTAGCTGCTAGTAATACTACTATAACCACCCTGAATCGCAAAGAAGGGAGTTTCTCCAGTACACACATGTGCGAAAAATTTAAAACTATTACAGTTAATTCTTTGTCTGATGCATACTTTTGATATTTTGCAATGTGCAGTGATTTGTCAGCCTTTCCATCATTATTGCACTAGTCATCAGCTGAGCAGGGAAATATTGGGCTTTCAGTGAGAGTGATAATTATGTGCTTAGAACTGAATGAACCTCAGTGAGAATGATGTGTACAGTGTACTTAGAACCTGCATTATCTTAGAACTAACCTAAGGGTAGTTTAAAATAATAATCTTACATTGGAGTAAACTAATAATCTTACATTGTTGTCAAAGATCCTCAAACCATTTTACATATCTGGTATTTTCATATAATTTTATTACTAATTGGCATGCTTGACTTGCATTGTATAGCCAAGCCCTAGTACACAAACTATGTGAAAGTGCCAGTGCAGAAATGATGAAAAAATTAATAAAAATAGTAGTATATTATCAGAAGGAAGGCTGCATACAAATTAGAAATT
Source organism: Himantozoum antarcticum (assembly GCA_027564295.1). NCBI lineage: Eukaryota > Metazoa > Bryozoa > Gymnolaemata > Cheilostomatida > Bugulidae > Himantozoum > Himantozoum antarcticum. The sequence goes on from JAOQGN010132515.1 coordinate 5,985, forward strand.
AGTCCTGCTGGTCTGTAATAGAAGTGACTGGTTGCTAGCGTTTTATACCCCGCAAACCAACACCTGCCTACCCAACCCTAAACCTCACTTACAAACTGTTTGTACCCCATACCAAGGAGATACCAAGGCAATTTCTCAAAAGGAAATATCTATTTCATATCCATTTTAGTTGATACCCTCATTAGTAAGGTGGATTAGTTTGTCTCCCAGTATCTTCCATATTCAGATATCAAGACAATATGCAATACGAAAACACCGTCTTGGCAAAACCAAACCTTGGTCTAACCTAGGTCTTGGTCAAACCTAGGACTTGACCTTTGTCTATTTTGAGTACAGTACACACATGTGCGAAAAATTCAAAACTATTACAGTTGTGTACTTTGTGCATTTTGAGAATCACAGCAACTAGGTCTAGGTGATTATATAATTATTATTATTATTATTATTATTATAACGCAGAGCACTGCCTACACTACAGACTATACACTACAGACTATACACTACAGACTATACATTACAGACTATACACTACAGCCTACAACTCAAAATTCTACGTACCAGGATCTCTGAAAGGCACCAGCACGTAATTGTGTAAGGGTTGTTCCCTCCTGCTTAGAGTAGTAGCTAAGATCCTACTGGCACCTTCTATCACCTGTTGGAGCATGACAAAAAGAAACCAATAATGTTACCCACTTAGGCTCGCAAAATTCAGACAACCTGTGCATATACTCAATGGACATTGGTTTGGTAGACATCATCAGCTGGAGAACATCAATATTGATGGCACATAGCAATTGTAGAGGTAGGCCTAATTAGGGCTCCGTACAGAGAAATGAAGCGGCTTAAAAATATGAGTTTAGAGTTTATTTATAATACTTTAATTATTACAACAAATAACTCAGACATATCAAACACAAAAAATAGCTCTTCAACAAAAGTAGGCCTACATTCTTTTGTTAAAAATAGCTAATAGAATACTCATGCATTACTAAAGTTAGAGGTTACGATAAAAAAGGATTTTCTATGCAAATCAGTCCTAAATTACTGACCCAATCGCATAGATGAATTTGTCCAATAATGTTAGAGATTAGCTCCGTAACTCATACAGATAAAATGTTGTCTCATTATCAAGTTTTTTGGCACACAAATGTCACCATGGGTTGGCCTGCCTAACTTTTTCATTCATAATTACCATCGGGTAGAGTAAGTTGGTCTAAAAGCCGTTAGGCTATAAGTAGGTAGGCACATGTGAAATGGGCCCACTGGAAGCAGCTCTCTGAAATGGGGCAAGCGTCACAGGACCTTGTGATTACGGGTGTTTACTTCCAAGTATGCCTGCGTACTTCACAATTTTTCGGGATTGTTTAATAATTTGAGTTAGCTTTATACTATCGAAAAAGGTAAACTAAAAAAATATAAAGAATGCAATTAGTAACATATATAAATGTATCTATTATAAAAATTGTTACATAAAACATATATAATGTAATTTTGAGGTAAAGTACTAAAACAGTGCTAAATACATCTATAAATTAAATAAAAATTTCTAGTATTATTGTCAATTAGTGTCTCTTTGGCATGTTTATGCATTATAATTATCCTGAAGACAAAATAATATTGAAAGATGCCAGATACCAAGACTAGCGCCTGGAGACAGGAAGCTGCATAGCTGCATAGTTAAATAAATAGCACTCAATCACCTCAAATATTTACAGGTAAGTATAATAAAAATATAGATATCAGCAGGAAACATATTTAAGAAACTAATAACTTATGAGGAATGTTTAACAAATCATCTGTAAAAGTGCACTGATAACCAAACAATAAGCAATAATTATAACCAAGGCCTCAACCTTATTACTTATACTGTTATAACAACATTAGTAGGTCTATCATGGGCCACCAAGCTGACGATAAAAATCAAATCTACACAAAAAAAGCAAGTGATAATTCTCTTGCCTTCAAACTGACTGGTAAGTGGTAACCTTGACTGGATAGCCAAGGTGTCAGCAACTTACTGCCTTCGATATGGCCTACGAAGCTAGGCAACAAATCAGCAGTCATTACAGCAATTATTAAATAGTATGTTATTTCTCTGTATCATTGTTGCCTGGGATTTCATTTTAGTATACTGGTGCTAAAACAAAATGGTGTGACCCGTTTTAGTGTTAGATGGAGGACACTTCGAACTATAATATAACATTACAATTTCAACAATTAGACACTTCGAATACATAAACTCTATAACGTATTGTAAATTTGTTCTAAACACATCGAATGAATTTCACGATCCTAAGAGCACTAAGATTTCTCACATAAAATTTGGCTATTTTTACAAATTTGTGGTAAGTGAAAAAATTACTAAAATTGCAATATTTATTTATAAATTTCTATTTTACAATCTAATACATGTAGGTGTTACAAACATCAACACAGCTGCTAGGTTTCATATAGTTTTTGAGTGAAAGCCGTTGTGAATGTGATTCTCCAGATACAGTAGTATCCACTTGTTATTTCCGTCACAAACTTCAAGCTATGAAAAAACTATGACAACTCCCTAAGCGGTCTCAAGTCTTGGGTATAATTGTTAAAAAGCCATAGCATTTCTTTCATTTCTCTTGCTATCTGCTAAGGGTCTGCATAGCTTTTTGTGTAGCAAAAACAGTTACATGTATATGAGTAATTCCGTGACGTGAGAATTGCCTACTATACTACTATTACCCTCATGTTCATTATTGAACTGAACAACTGTGTTTTAGCAGCCGTAAAAGTGTAGTGTGATACTGGTAACTATAACAGTCAGCATGATTTTCGTTGAAGTCTCATTGCATACAGTTGTAGGCCTACTCTAGTCAGTTCAGATTAGCTTCAGCAACCAGCTACTAGGTGTAAAAGTTCACACAGTTTTTGGGCCTTGTAATTTATAGAACAATAAATAGTTTATGACTAGTTACTGGGATTTATGATGTATAAACAGATTACACCGCAGGACCTATCATATAGCCTAATATGAAATCACAGCAGGTATCCAGGTATACTGCAATGCTATTCTCAATAAGATTATTAGTCTGACAACAATGATTATAGGTATAAACATGCCATGCCTACTGCACAGCCCTTTGATATGTAATCACGTAATCTTATTTCCAGTTAAACATCAAGTGGAAATCTTTACAGCTAATGGATTTTGTTAACATTTCATTGAAAATTCTAACAAAAAGTTCGGTATAAATAAAGTCAACACCGAGGTGTTGACAGTTGACAAACTGAGACTAGAGTGATAATATGATATAGGCCCCTCTCACCTGTAGTAAATCATCATACATGGATCCTGTTACATCAAACACAAATACAAGGGATGCAGCGCCCTGAGCTGGTGGGAGAGTCATGGCTCCGCTGGATGGGATTTCACTTCCTGTTCCGCGCAATACTGCAAGCAGTATGCAGAGGCTAGGCAGCCTCATCTTCTATAGAGGCCTATAGAGTGAGTCTATAACAGTTTATCGGAGGGTTTTTTGTCCGAGCCAAGAATGGGAGTCCTGGTTGCTACAGGAGCAGAGGTTCCAGACCAGCTGGAACAGTTTCACTTTCACTCAATCTGTAACATAATATAGAAAAAAATAAAGAAAATTCTCTATTTTATAGGCTAATTGAGAAACTACATGTATAACTAATAATAAGAAACACCTCCACTTATCTGACAACTGACATGATCCTTAGAGTAAAATAAATGTTGACACTGGTGTAGAAAGATTATACCAAACTGTTAATTCTTAATTGTGATAAATTTTCAAATGTAAAAGATACTAATAAGCCCACTTTCCTATAAAAAAAATACTTTCAACGGAAGGTTACAAAGGTGGAAAGTGGAAAGCTTCAATGGAAAGTTGCAATGCAAAAAGAAGAGTGTAATGTATGAGAATTTTTTCCCATCAACAGTTAAACTCTAAAATGTGAGAAACTGAGACACTTGACATTTTTCGTTTTTATGCTTAAAGACGAGTCCAGGCGTTCAGGTAATGTATTATACGTAGGCCTATGAATCTCAGTTTTCCGATGGCATGCTGATCGGAACGGAGGTCAAGTCTGATAGCTTCGCTCGGTCTAGGCTGTTAATCCAGATGAGTTAAACATTGCTTACGAAATCGTCTGAAAAGGTTGCAATATTTGCGTTTTTATTGGTTGAAACGGTTCCGCGACGCATGTGACTGCTACCCAGGCCCGCACCATATTTATCAACGTTCTTCCATGATTGGCTGGTTGATTCATACGCTAATTCAACTTTCATAATTTTTATCACAGCTTGGCTCTCCATTTTCGGATCGCCCCTTAATGTTTGAATGGTGCATTTTCTGAAGTCCCTGCCCCAACACCCGTTTGGCCAGGGTTGGAACTCAACTCGTATCTGACCGATAATAATCAGAACATTTGGAGCCTGGATTAGGGTTAAGGCAGGCAATCTATTTCAGTCAATTTTGTAGATAGAGTTCATATAAACACTCGAATATGGATTCGAAAGCGCGTAATACAAACCGTGAATCATCTCACTTAAGGTGCAGGATTGCACATTTTTCAGCTTAGCTGGGTTCTAGATTGTGGATTGTGGTTTGGGGCGCGAACGCAATTTTTGTGGAGAAGACAACTTCTCCACCTACATTATTTTCCTAGATCATGGGCTATCACAAAAATGTACAATCCTGCACCTACCTCAATCATCTGCAGTCTTATGAGAGTGCTGAGTTGTTCAAATTTTAGGTATAGTTTTCACTATTTCAGTATGTTACACACTAAACGTCCACACATATATTTTCACTTTCACTTTCACTTTCACTTTGACTTTCAGTAGAGTTAGAGTAGAGTAGGGCTGCCGTTGTAGAGTCTCCGCAAAGTAAAGTTGTACTCATAGTCATAGTCATACTCATACCTTACTGACATAGACATAGAGTGAATAGTTTTATACTATGCAATATAACTCACACTCATAGCAAAAGTGTATCCACCTGCTTACCAGCTCGACTGAAGTGGTATTAGTTTTAAAAATAAAAATGTTCCATTTGGTCAATCATCAATCCCATTTCTGAGGACTGTGGCAATTTGTTGGGAACAAGCAAAATCGGTATGGGTTCGTTTTACATGCATTAAGTTATTGCTATGCAATGCAACGGTTAGAGGCCTGCTGAAGGCTTTTTTGCAGAATGCCACAACTGGGACTCAAAACTGCAATCCTTGGATTACAAGTTTGAGCTGCTACCAACTGCGCCACCCCGACACACTTTATGTTAGCTTCGGTAGCTTTAGCTAGTACCAATCCGACGTTGAACTTCCCTATATTTAGTAAGACCTACTTATATTAGCTACTCATAATACAGTTACAAGTATTTAAATACGTAGAACTCCATTTAGTACTCTAAATTAAGTCATTAAGTAACTACTAATAATAATAGATACACTAACGCAACCATAGGGCTTCTGTAGTCGAAGATGTCTTAATATATCGGGATTTCCGAGCGAGGTAAAGGGGTGAATGGTGGGAGTGGGTAGGGCGGCAATAAAATCAAAAAATCCCCGAGGT
>JAOQGN010132626.1:0-11554 GCA_027564295.1 Himantozoum antarcticum
TATTACAGTATTATTTACCCAGTTCTAAAGTATTACAGTATTATTTACCCAGTTCTAAAGTATTACAGTATTATTTACCCAGTTCTAAAGTATTACAGTATTATTTAGCCAGTTCTAAAGTATTACAGTATTATTTAGCCAGTTCTAAAGTATTACAGTATTATTTAGCCAGTTCTTAAGTATTACAGTATTATTTACCCAGTTCTATGTACTCTTTCTCCTTCAGGGATATCATTGTAAAATTCTTCTTACTGTCACATAGAGGTAGACATCTGTTTGATATTCTGATGGCATTATCTATTATTAGCTTGCCCTCTGACCTGTGATTGGTGTGTAGAGTAATAGCACAGTCTCTACATGACAAAGCTAAGTACATGTCTGTGAGAAAGTTACCTAGCAACAGATAAACAATCATAGGAGACATAAACAAATAGTAACCTGACAACACCATGGATATGCTACAAAGCTTAGGAAAACCTTAGGTAAAGCTTGTGAGCATCGTGTAGTGGTTAACATGGCCGAGTTGTAGCCCAGTGTGCTGGGTTCAATTCCCAGTGGGGATCATTTCATTACGCCCGCACACTCACTGTCATGTGAGAATAGCTCAACAAGCCTACAGACTAAGCAATGTACTGCTTTTGTCATTTTCATTTAGGAAAAGTGCATAATGACACACCAATATCGAACACAATGATTGACATTTCAAAATTTCCTACACTGTACAATCACCAAAATATTGAAAGTTGATTGAAATATCCATATAACAATGTTAGTATTAGTATTTGCAGTTACACAACAATGATAATGGTTTGGTTCAAGCTTGTGGCTCAACTAACCGTCGATCCATTATGACACGATATATTTATAACAAAATAAAGCAATATTTTATATCACTGTCTCCCTAGTCTTCTCTCTGACGATTAGAGGAGATAACTTACCTGGCTCTATGCTAGGTAACTGCTGTAGATCGCCGAGGAATACAATGCGTTCCAGAGTAGCATGCGTGCTGAGGATGTGCAAAATAAAGGAGAGGTTGTTGACGGCCACTAAAGAGCACTCGTCGACCACCAGAATGCAGACATCTCTAAAGGGAAACGGATACTTCTTCAAGTTCTTCACCCACAAAATGTACTTGTACATAATCTACAAGATCCATGCAAATTAGCTGGCAAACAAATGATTTCATAAGCTATTTATTTTAATCACAACTAATATATTATAATTGCTTTAAACAGTTGATTATTTGAAGAAGACCTTTGGAACCTTACCCTATACATGCTGATACTAAATATGTTGACCCAGTGTAGAATCAGAGATGTAGAAAACCTTTTTCTCTAAATCGGGTAATTACTATAAGCAACTTTATCATGAAATCAAGTGGACATAGGAGCGGGAAAAGGGCCTTATTACTCTTATCTTACACTTATACACTTATTACTCCCATCAAAAGACAGTTTGCACCATCAAATTGTACAATAACAAAAAACATACATTTGAGCATAAATAACATTTTTTGAAAAAAATATAGCAAGTCTTACCAGGTTAACATCAAATAGACCCTTGAGTTTATAATAAGGTCCAGTAAAGAAATGACTGTAAAGACCAATGCATGTTTACAACGATTGACGGCATGCACAGTGCACGAATGATTATAATATAAATTTCCGTTAAAAATTTCATTTATAATTTTTTCTTTTCTACCAACTCAAGTACAGTCCTGTTTGTATTAATAGTACAGTAAGTACAGCACTGTAAGCACAGCACTGTAAGTACAGCACTGTAAGCACAGCACTGCAAGTACAGTGCTGTACTTACAGTGCTGTACTTACAGTGCTGTACTTACATCTGTAAGATATATATATATATATATATATATATATATCCTTTTTCCTTTTAATTTAATTATGTTTTCCTTTTAAAGTAAGTCAACAGTAGAGTACAAGCTAGTCCAGAAGTTCAGATAAAACGGCGATGGCGTTCCGATCCTACCCAAATGGGGGTCACAACGGGATCATCATTAAATGTACCATCCACACGTTACTATTCGATCATACATGTTCAGAAAGTGTGTCGTGAGAAAAAATACAAAAGTGAATCGCCGTGTAAACCAAGCAGCCAATGAAAGAGCTGCTAAATATGGTGTAAGCCTGGGTAGTATGCACAAGCATTGCGAAAGTACTCCAACCAATCAAATCACAGATATTGTGATATTTTCATCCAACCTCATGAGCAAAGTTTATGTGTTCTGAACAGCCCAGTCCAAGTCATCAGACCAGATTTCGCTTCAAATCCGAATAACCCGCCATTGGAAATGAGCTTGGAACAGCAAATCGGAACATTTATCTGAACGTCTGGACAGACCTTAGCAGTGTGATTCCTTTGGCTCTTACTGCTACAATATATTCATGATGTGTATAGTGTTAACTATACACATTGAACTAATAACTACTTAGAAACATGGTTCAATGTACCCTACTGACCTTTAACCTACAGACCTTTAACATTGGGGCGCTAGTAGTTCGCGTGGGACCATATCAACTGCAAATAAACGGTACTAAGTAATCACGGATTTGGCACACACAAATTTTTTAGGAGAAGGTAACTCCCCAAATACATTATTTATGGGGCAGGCAACTCTAAATGGTGTAGTGATATACAAAAATGTCATGATAGATGAGTTATGTGATCGAATTCAAGCAGACAATTATTTCTTACCCCCACACTCAATTTTGCTATAATCTTTGCTGACTATAAAATGAAATATAAGTATAACTTCAATGGAGTTCAACTGTGCCTCCATGTGTATAGGAGGACTTGGGTACAGGAGGACTTGGGTACCTATTTTGGGTCAAAGCCTGGTTGTGAGTACATGACAATAATCATAAATTATAGCTATACTTACAGTGCAGACTCGGTGAGTTATCAGTTGGTTAAACTCAACAGTCAGTAATACTCAACGAGCAATAGCAACTACAATAGTTATAAACTCAACTCACAGCTGAGTGACGATGCCGTGCAGTATTGGAGATTTTCATGTAGTCTTAGATTCTCATATTGCGTTTGTGGTTTCAATTTGGTACAGTAAGTATCACACTTTTTAGCAGCCTCCAGTGGCACTACAGGCTAGCACACTTTCAGTGTAGTTCCAATTGGGTTCCAATTACACGGAAGGAGGATTAGGAAATGATCAGGTATAGGCACACAATAGATAGCGATACCTACAGCGTTTGGATTTGAACTAAGGCATTGCCTATGAAATCGGAAAAAACCGACTCCTAATCGTTTATCATGAAATCATATAAATAATTAATATGGGAGGATAACTCCTTGTTTTAAGGACTTAAATGTTGGCAGATCCCAAAAACGCGACCCGCTAATACTTAATACTCGCCGTTACTAAAGGTCAGTAGGGTGTATAAATGCGATTATATAAATATAACTCTCAACACAATCTTTGACATTGAAATTTTGTCAATGAGTCCAATCAAATCAAACACTGTATGCAGTTCACCTGGTGAAGAGTAAATCCTGTAAAACCGGTTCTATTACCGAGCATCTTGGCAGCCTTGCCTGTGGGTGCAGTGAGTAATATATATTTCTTATGTGTCTCGTCTGGTATAGGAGGTCGATTCTCCTCATCATATTCATCATCAGATAGTTCTACATGCACCAGGTTTGACTGACTGTAATACGAGATACAGCTAATAATGCTGGGACACAGATAAACATGTGGGATATGTTGGTAGTTGGTACACACAAGCCTTTCGACCTTTAGCTTTAGTATATTGCAAAGGCAGCCTCAAGCAAACGAGAACCTTGCCTACATAAGGAGCTACATTTATGTGGAAAATTCCTACAAATTAGTGTGAAAACTTCAGTGTTATATTTCAACGCGATGCCTCAGTGTGATACTTCAATGTAACGCTTCAGCGTGACACCAGTGTCCCACTTTAATGTGACATTTCAGTGTGACACTTCACAAAACTGATCAGTAGAAAAACAGTAAACCAGTGTAAGCAAAGAAAGATCTTTAATTGTAAAAGGATTTTTGTTGTAATGGTACATGAAATATTTGGTGTGCATCAATGCAAGATTGAATAGCCTCTCCCAGTACAGAAGAAGGATAATTCTATTTAATAAGTCATCAAATAGTAAAGAAATTTCACAAGTGGTAACAGTTCACTGCACTACAAACTACTATAATATACCTGAGTAAAGGGACGTCCTCACACCCCTCCCCTACTTCTGCTGTGGTGGTATCGGGAACTTTCAGAGTAGTAAATACTGGCTCACAGAAGCTACTCTCATCATCAGAGTCATCAAATAGATCACCCTGACTTCCGTTGCTACACTCTGTTATAGATGTAGTGTTAGTGTGTACGGAGCAGTTCAGATCTCCTGCAGAGGTACTGGTGGTGTGCACGGAGAGGTCCAGATCTCTAACAGCTGTGTAATAGCATTTGATGGAGTGGTAATATTAAATATCAAAATATGTGTGAACGGACAATTAGGATTCCAGCATCTATTTGGGGAAAAAATTGTTTGGAACTATTTATATTACAGTAAACTGGTCTAACGGTGAGTTTAGATCGGACCGTTGACCGTCCTTGGGTCTAGTCTTGTCTTATGAATCATGTTTAGATGTTTGCAGATGGATCTTGCTCATTACACCGAACAGACAGGACATTCCTTTTATATATTACATGTACTATGTTTTGAATTCATTATTATCATTGCTGTGATCACATAGCAGTAGATAGATACCCAAAATGTTACCGATGGCTACTGCAAGCAATCAGGATCCATAAAATACTCAAACTAATAAACAAAAGTTACAGACGAAATATTTGCAACTGATTATACTTTTTTGTCATCTTACCAACTTGTTGAGCTCCGGCATGCCCCTTAAGGAGGGGGACGACTTTATGGGACGACTAATATGTCATTGTGGGCATATCTAGTCCATAGATTCCAATTAATCCTAACTAAGGTTGTTTAACTAAATCCTAACTACCTTTTGGCAGTAGCGACAAGGCAGTCCGGAAATAAAACTGTCCGGAACCATGCATTTACTTTGTCTATAGCCCTGTAGTGACCCAGTAAACTAACATTTTTAAAAAGACGCGAATAAACATGTGAAACGTAGAATTGATATGGTTCAATGTTGGGTTCAGTCGCTCCATAGCTTCTGTATTCCCATCCTGCCTCAACTTCTGCTTTGGCAGTTACAAAACTCACTTTTGACTTTCCGTTATTAAAAGCGGAGACTGGAGACCACTGCCCTAGCTGAGTGACCACTACACTAGCTGAGTGACTACTGGACTAACTGAGTGACCACTACACTAGCTGAGTGACCACTACACTAGCTGAGTGACTACTACACTAGCTGAGTGACCACTACACTAGCTGAGTGACCACTACACTAGCTGAGTGACCACTGGACTAGCTGAGTGACCACTGGACTAGCTGAGTGACCACTGCACTAGCTGAGTGGCCAGTGCACCAGCTGAGTGACCACTGCACTAGCTGAGTGACCACTGCACTAGCTGAGTGACCACTGGACTAGCTGAGTGACCACTGGACTAGCTAAGTGACCTATACACTAGCTAAATGACCACTGCACCAGCTAAGTGACCACTGCACCAGCTGAGTTACTACTGTTACTACTAACTTGTGGTAGAGTTCTCATCTGTATCACTCTGATCTATCTTGCATCTAGTTGTAGGAGACACGGCAGCACATACTTTGGATGGAGAATCTTCTGCTTGAATCAGCAGCTTGCATTCTAAAGCATATTGTATAAGAGTATAAATAGTACAAGTGTAGAAGCATTGGTTTCATATTGTACGGCAGTGCCGTCGCAGTCTCTTACTACAGAGAATAATGAGTCACCTCCCACCCTGCAAACAACGAGCCAATTATCAAACAAATATTGAATTCGGTGTTTGCTCTTACATGCTGCTCTGATTCAAATTAATGTCTACTACATGTATAAGTAGAGTTTGGTTAATGTCTACTACATGTATAAGTAGAGTTTGGTTAATGTCTACTACATGCATAAGTAGCGTTTGGTTAATATATCAAAAGCTTAAAATTCTTTATACAGATTAACATGTAAAATTAACAAAATGTAACAACATGTAACATCACGTAACAAAGCAAGCAAATCTCTACTATATTTATTATGAGCTCCACAATATTCACCATGAGATCTACTCTCTATAGATTGAGCTCCTCTATACTCACCTTGAGGTCTACTCTCTATAGACTGAGCTCCACTATACTCACCTTGAGGTCTACTCTCTATAGATTGAGCTCCTCTATACTCACCTTTAGGTCTAAGCTCTATAGATTGAGCTCCACTATATTCACCATGAGGTCTACTCTCTATAGATTCAGCTCCTCTATACTCACCTTGAGGTCTACTCTCTACAATCTGACATTCGCTATCGTCACCAGGAGATTTCATATGGTCACCTTGAGCCAAAACCTCAATACTCTGTACAAGTGACCTGTTTGCTCTAAAATAACATACAGCAGCAAGATATGAGCAACATGAAAACCCTCCCACTTCTACTGCATATTAGGGTGAATATAATCAAACATAGTCATGCATTTGAGTGTAGTCGATGTTAGGGTTGAGTAGCTGGGTCTAGGGGGTCTAGGGGGTCTAGGGGGTCTAGTAGAGGGTCGAGGGATGTTTCAGTCGATGTTAAGATAATATTGCAATTAGTTTATTTATATAAAGATTTATGAAACGGTCAGGCAGAACTTCTAAGCAGTGGCCAGCGGACTCACCTTATTACCGTCAGGTCACGAGTTAGGTCCAGGATTACAGATTTTTGGAATAGCACGAGTTCTAGATGAAAATTCATAATGTAGAATTTGGTTTCTCTAGAAAATGTGTGTCGTCGTCCCAACCCCAAACCCAAACTAGAATCTCAGCCTAAATAAAAATCTGAAATGCTGACCTAATAGCAGGTTAATGGGACAAACAAGCTTTGACAACTATCAGCCTTTTAACCTCTAATTGGTGAATAACACCCGACATTGTACAAAGCGCTGGATGCTTTTTACAACACCATCTCTGACTAACCTGACCGGATATATGAGTGAACAGTGAAGTAACAGAAGATTCAAACTAACAATCTTTCAATGAAATCTAACATGTTGTATAATGGCAGCTTTACCTAGCTATCTCTCTCCGAGTTAGTTCGCTGATGTATTTGTCATATTCTTCTTTCTTTAGTCTATATATTTCCGCTAGAGCAATTTTGCACACACGGGACGCAACCTCTGTTTTGCCACACCCACCCCGTCCAGACATGACAACCACAGCTTTCTGACTAAGCATTTCGGCAGCTGATTTCTATAAATGGCCACAAAACAACATTACGATGCAATACAATATGAACATTAAAATCACTAGTGTACCGGGTCTCCTCGTAACCTATTATAGTGGTTAAAGGTGATATACCAATAATTAGTACAATTGTAGCCTGGCCTACAGCCTCTCATTGTCATGTGGGAGGTGTCACCCATGTCAGACTACTGATGCTGGTGAGACTGCTAAGCATGAAATCGCAACAACTACTTCTGGTACGATCAAATATTGATGAATTAAAAAATACTTGTAACACATGAAGAAAATGGTGATAGACAAGTGCATCATCTAGTGAGTCAGTCACAATGTCTTCTCTGCAAATATATGGTCTTGACTTTTCCTTACAATGTAGATATTTTCCCTATATAGAACAACTCACTGCACTGGCTCTGATATTTGATGTCAGAGTCAGGAATGAATGCGATTTGATTCGCTGTATTAATGGAGAGATTCTGGTGGCTTAGTGCTAGAGTGTTCAGACTGATTATAATTACAATCAGTAATTTGATCTCCGATAGAATCAATCTGTAATAATAATCACTCTGTAGTTTAGGGTGCTTTATAGATACTCCCGCAAATATTGCCAATTTATAGCCTACAGTTCTTAGCACAATTTTAATATAATGATGTTATAACCAATGCCTGATATTAGAAAGTAATAACTATCCACAAGTCCCTAAAGGCTACTCTTTTAAGTATCGCTATGTAATGCTAACATCTGTACCCAATGCTAACATCTGTACCTAATGCTAACATCTGTACCTAATGCTAACATATGTACCTAATACTAACATCTGTACCTAATGCTAACATCTGTACCTAATGGTAACATCTGTACCTAATGCTAACATCTGTACCTAATGCCAACATCTGTACCTAATGCTAACATCTGTACCTAATGCTAACATCTGTACCTAATGCTAACATCTGTACCTAATGCTAACATCTGTACCTAATACTAACATCTGTACCATGGTCTCCTAATTACTGGAGAATACTAATCTCCTATCCTTATCTCCAAATGTCCTATTTGCATCTCGTGATCAGGAACAAAAAAGGTCAAATATTAGTAAATTGAAATCAGTTAACACAGAACTTTTGGTGCTAATCACGTAATTACCTGATCAGGATCAGAGGCTATCACTCTCAGGGTATCAGATTCAAAGTCTGTGTGGAAGGTAAAGGGGGTAGGCCTATCTGTCATGGTAGATATAGTGTTAGCTATGTTAGTCTCACAATCATACAGTTTCTTTAGATATATCCTCTGTTGCTCTTCGACTATGGAACCATTAGATATCAGATACTCTATGGCTATTAATAGATATCAGATACTCTATGGCTATTAATAGATATCAGATACTCTATGGCTATTAATAGACAATATACACAATGTATTATCACTACAATAACAACAATAACATAAAATTGTTTCTAATGGTATGCAACGCAAGAAAAATATATACAAACAAATTCTAGCTGAACAGAAAAAATTGCAAAAGTTATCACAAGAAAAGACTAAATTACAGAGTTATTATTTAACACTTCAATAATTAGGCATTGTTGGCAGTGAAATTAATCCAATTAATGTTAATAACCATTAGTAGAACAGTAGCTATTAGTCAATGTCACAGGCCAGAATTACCCGTCATATGAAAATAAATGTCACCTGATTGTATGATATGCACATAATATCACCTAATTGTATGATACGCCCGATGATATGCAGATAAATATTACCTATTTGCTATTGTCAGTAAATCTGCTCCAAGACAATCAGCGCTTCTAAAGCTCAAGCGTAGTGGCGTATTTTTAGAACAGCTGAAGTACTTTTATATATCTAATATATGCAGTGTTATTACTTATGGTGTACCAGCATTCTTTAGCATGTTATCCAAAAAGAACAGGGACTTATTAGAAACTGTACAACGCAGGTGCACAAAGATGATATTACCTGATATTGCCATATACTCTGATAGATTTAATGTTTTAGAATTGCCCAGTCTGATAGATTTTATGAACACTCTTAGTAAGAACCATTTCATGAAGATTTATAGCAACCCTAACCACTGCTTGCACGCCATTTTACCAGACAAACTCTCTGTCACCAGACAACGCAACTCAGCCTACTCAAGTAGGTTCAAGATTCCCAAGTCACGCTTAGATGTAAGAGAGAATTTTTGGTCGATATATTATGCCAAAACATTTTAAATGATATTGCATGTATTATTGAGTGCAGATTTCTCTTAATAGACTAATGGTACCTTTGTATTACCACGGTATTAATTGCATTTTTTACTTTTGTAAACATGCTTTTATACACAAATTTCTTACATTTGTTACAAGCAGTGATCATTTGACAAATAAAGATTCATATAATTGTATGATAACCCGATAAATATCACCCAATGTATGATAGGCTGATAAAATTAATATCGCCGGATTAAGCAGATAAATATCACCTGATTAGGCAGATAAATATCACCTGATAGCATGATAGGAAGATAAATGGTACAGGAGGCAGAGCAAGGAGGCACGGGTCAGAGCAAGAGGGAAGAAGAGTAGCCTACGTACGGCAAGCAAACAAACCTTGAGAGTAGTGTGAGATGGTGTATCCACTATAGCGTGGGGTCTGTCCATTTAGCCTGTGTTTGCCAATGTATGTATCACCTGAACTGTAACAGTGATCCTTTAATACATAGTATATCATAACAGCATCCTTGTAAGGCTGTTTCATGCCTTTCCACAGTCCAGCTTTATCTAAACGTTGATGCTGCACCTCTGGGAAATACCGGCCAGTTTTAAGCTTAATCATCTGCAATTAATGGAGTAGATTGATTCACATTCAATAAGCAATCCTTAATCCTTTCGATCATTTTATAGTCAAAACCGGAATCCATTGCCAACAGGAAATATGTCGTACTTCGACTGTAACCAGTGCCACACTGGTACCTTAACCAGTGCCAGGTACCGTGTAACCAGAGTGGCACTGGTAGGGCTACAGCTTGGTTTTTTGTTAGTCGTTAATTATTTTGTTCAACAGTTGCTTGCAATTATTATTTGCATAATTTTAACAGCCTAATTATATCTTATATTTATTGTAGGCCTAAACATTTAAATAGATCAATATTATACAAAATTGAAAAGTTCAATGAATAGAAGAAATGAAAAACAAAAAATATACTACCGATGCAGTATACATGTATATGTATATGATTTTCAAATCACTCGAGTTACCATGAGAGTGAAAGTGTAGCCGGAGCCTTTGAGTGTAGCCAAGAGTATCCGGATGGGCTATCCCTAAACTACCACCCTATTGGAAGAAATTATTGCGGACATAATTTTGGCGAATCCCCAGCACAAACCTGAATTAACGGAGTTTATTTTTAATGGAATTTTGAGCTAGCGAAATTTGAAATTACACAAAGTGTTGTTTTCCACATAAAACCTTCAAATTTACTAGCAATGCTCTAAAATGTTGGAAGGAATTAAATATTAGCGAATTTATTTTTGGCGAATTTTCCATTAGTGAAATTAGCTAAAATTAATTCCAACCAATCATTTCTCCCAGTAGGGTAGGCCCTATATAACACATATTGAAGATTTTGATTGGACACATCAATTATGATAATCTTTGAGAACCTATGTATTTAGTACGCTACAAAGATCTCAAGTTAACAGTATATACTTTCCGTCCTGACAGTAAAAGGGAAATTACAAAGAAATTTTTTTTTCTCATCTGCTAGAAATATACATTATAGTGGTACTTAACCAAGCTGTAGGCTCTCTTTATGACAACTCATTGCGTAGCTCAAGCCATATACAGACTGTAACATAGCCACTATATAACATGTCCTCAAATATGACAGTGCTTTCCTCAAAGGGGTGGTACAAGAAAACCCGCAATTATTTTGACCTTGGCCAAGGTAATATACAACAATATTATATTAATGCAGCAAGCAAAGAATTTTGACAATTTCCTCCCCAATAATCACTTCTATGAAACACAAAAGAACGACATCAGAAAGGTTTTCAAGAATGCGCAACAGATGGGTGTAAAACGGATTAGTTTAGATATGGCTAGTTTAGCTGAAGATAGATCTAATGCATATATTTTTAAAATATTTTTAGATGAAAATCACCCAATACACCTTTTTATTGATAAGCTGCCAT
>JAOQGN010132737.1:0-11553 GCA_027564295.1 Himantozoum antarcticum
ACTTATCCATGTAATTAAACAATATACTAGCCTTTTCATAATTTAATTTAGCAGAAAAATCCCGTTTTTTACTGCTGCTATGCAGTTGTACTTTATGCTATGCTATCAGACAGCACCTGCACTACACGCTGCCGGTACTATTCAGAAGTAGCTAATCAGCTCAGCTAATTTACTAATACTAATAGATAACAATGAAATTAGTAAGAAATACTCAAGCATGGCAACATTTGTAACCAATTAGCACCCTAACACCTTCAAACTACTGAAATATGCAAATATAAAATACCATAAAACCACACTACAGTGAAGAGGTAATTAAAACTGGAATCCTAGCATGCAGATGAAAAAATGCAGCATAATGGATGGTAAGATGAGATGGCAAAATATGAGACAGAAATTTTTAACTAGCCCAATACAGTCTTCACAAGATGTCCAGCTCAACAATACAGTCTTCACAAGATGTCAAGCTCAACAATACTGACAGAACGAGAGAACTTTTACAATTTTAGTTACCATTGCATCGTACCAAACTCCCTCCAACAGAAATTCACGAGCGACGAGTACGATCTCTTCTCGTAAGATCTTGACTTACAAGCTGAACCAGGCATGCTGCTTATCTAGGTTTGTTATACATATAATTATAAGATTGGTGGCTATAAGATTGGTGGCAACAGTCGTGAACCAAGTGGGGTGGAAATAGGTGAAGAACTTGGCAACATTCAGTCTTTGAAGGTGTGTCTTTCATGTCTTTCAAGGTGTTTTAAGGCTTCAGGAATTCATGTCTTTTAAGGTGAGCAATTGCTTCTACAGCACCTAACCTCACCTATATAACAGATGCCTTGAGGAGTCCATTTTTAACTGCCTGCGTGCAGCATGATAATTCATCTCAATTGTTGAATATAATATAATTATAATAAAATAATTCACACAAAAAACTAACTTTTTCCATGAATTTCAAAAATCAATGGAATAAGTTGTGTTGTGAAAATAGCCTTATCATTCGTACGCAACAGCCATAAAAATACATCAGCATGTCGATGATGAAATTTGTCTGACTGTCACTTTAACCTCCTGACTAAAAACTACTCACCTGACACTGTCCCAGGGCGGCGATATTATAGGGCACACCTAAAAATATTAGCGATTTGCAAAAGGCATGGACTGCAATTTACTGCCTGTTGAAAGAAAACTATGGTACAGCAAAACAGACAGAAATCAAATTCTAAAGTATCTAAGAACTACAAAGTATGATTAGATAGTTTCCAAGACAAGTTACTGCAGAGCGTTGGCAGCTGTTACAATCCATGGCAGCCTTTTAGAGTTCAAAGGATCTGTAATCAGTAGCCAAGTGATGTGAAGTCAAAAAAAATTCATACACAATCTGCAGCGCATCATATTTTACATCTTGTGTTACACTTTACAACTGCCTACTACCGATCCGATACAAAAACAAAATAGGAACAGTGTCTGGATAGCCAAGCAGAGGACCTCCACAATCGATGGAGGGCGAGAAGATAGGCGGTAAATCAGTGAATTTCCCAATGAATCCAGAGAATTTCTAAACAATATGCACCGTTCATATATAATTTTTTAGGGCTGGATGATCTGGCTTTGGTTTGGTATAAGAACGTCACCCATGGACACCGTTATTTACGAATTCCAGTTATGAAATGTGGTCGATTCAATATGAAAAGGTACTTTTCATTACTTCTTCCATACTTCCAACATATCCAACTATGAAATATTATGAACAGAGACAAGTCTTGTCTGTGTTCTGTGACATGACTACACAATAGGATACTTTACATTTAAAACCACACCAACAAACAAGTCCTGTACAGCAATGAAGGTACTGATTCACAATATCCACTAATTTAGCTTTAGCCCACCAGGCTGTGCCCTACAACGACATACATGTAGGTAGGCAATTATAGTGAGGACCTAGCAATGAATCACAGCCTCGTTGGCTTTTCATACAATCCACTTTGACATGATCATCATATTATAATTTATGAGCTTACTAGAGCTCTGGCCAGGCCATTTGTTATGATAGTGTTTGCAGTGACATGCAGCATCGGAATGTTTATATTACAAGATATAATGACTGATAGGTTTACTACTTTGTCATTGTTAGCATATTATTAGTATTATATAGCCAACCATTAAATAGAGAATGAGTCTGTAGCAAACAGCTCAACATTGTGACTGCAAGTTACAAAATGGAATCTGCTAACTAGTATCAGGCACTGTGACGCTATGAACTTGTCATATAGGCTGTGTATACAGCTGGTAGATGTACTAACTACATGTTTTAGTGAACACAGTATGCACTCATTGTACCAACACAGCAATTTGAATTGGAGTAGAAACCATATAGTAGCATAAATGACCATTTTACATGTGGCAAAGACTTGAGAAATCCCTCAACTGTATCAAGTTTGTCTAGGAGGTACATGTATATCCTTGTAGCAGGATGTCAGCACTCGATAGTAGGACAGATACATTCAAAAGTATACCTTACAAAATAAATGTGCTCTGTGAATGGATTATGGAAAACCCAACAATTTAAATAGAGCAGCTCCACATCTATGCAGTCCTCAACACCAAGACATTCCAAGCTAACTACACCAAGAGATGGTGTACAACAACCCAGAGCAATTAGCAAACTACACATTACTAATAAGCATATAGCTATAATATCTGAAGCTGTAGTAATGCAGTAATGATATATGACATTGGGGATTAAGCATCACAGCAAGCGATCAAAGTAACTGGACCAAACCAACCTACGTTTGAACTCGCAGGAATGCAATTTAGCAGGTAGCATTGGTAATTACTGAGCTAGTACAACTTATATTGCCAAACTTCCATCAGCTATGCCTACTGCGAAGTAACTAGTTTCACTCAAGACACAAGGAGTAATCTGGTGACACAGAAAATTGACTGTAGCTTGATACTGCTGATTAGTGACCTATTTTAGCCCAGCAGTGCCAGATATCTACTAAACCTGTATCAATTAAATCCCAAATATTCTGCAACTAATCCTAGATTTCCACTATCATCACCAGCCTACTACTGGGACTGCTAAAATAATCCTCTTATTACTTCTGGGTATCATTTCGTGCAACTTTTATGAACGATTAGTGTTGGTGCAAGTGCTTGTTTTAAAATGAACACACACCCTTTTATATGTCAACTGTAAACGAAATAAACAAACACCTTTTATCATTGTCCAAGCTAAATCAGAGCTGGTATGCTACATGCTAACATAGTACAACTATGTAATAGTGACATGGTTTATTCAGGGTGCTATAATTCACTAATCACACCCATTATTCCATTCACATTCCAATGTCATAACTCCTTTATCAGTAGTAGCTGAAAGCAAAAGTATAACAATATACCTGGTGGATGAAGAGTTGAACAGGAGCTGATGATTCAAACAACAAGGACAATCACTGACAATGAGTGCTATTCACTAAACCACAAGAAAATAATAACCCTGGGATCCAGTAGCTAGAAGACCCGGAAACAAACACAAGGGTCAAACTACCAGTGGGTGGAACTGGTATGTGCATATTGCACATTTTTTAAATAGCCAGTGATCTAAAACAAAAACATAGGCAGAGAAGTCGCCTGAAAAAGTGTGATCGCATCCAAAATTGAAAAACTCGACCGCAATCTTGGAACCAAGCTACGATGAAAATCTGCAATTACACCTAACAAGTAATAGCCTACTCCCCGATGAGGTCTAAGCCTAGTTCGACTGCGTTTAAAGTTACCCACAAAACAAATTCATCTCTCCAAGATCAAAGTTCAAGTGAACGCAACAAAAACCCTGATCCACCAGTATCATGTGACTAACAGGCCGAGTTGAGTTTAAGCCTATTTAAATACTCAGTAATTTCGCCCACTACCACTAAACAATATCACTTCTAAATGTGAAGCCAATTTGTGAAGCTGCCAAATTAAAACGTATCCTTATCACCATCAGTAAACCAGCAGACTATAGCAAATTGTAGGAGTGACAGGAATGTTGGGCTCTTCAGCTACTAACTACGAAAGTCATTGTCTATCAGATAACTACCAGTGCTACCACTGCTAGGATCAGGAGCAGAAAAGTTAAGCCTGATATCCATATATCCCAATGACATCGCATCGCATGTTAGGAGAAAGTTGGAACCTTTCTCGAGAACGGTGCTTGATGACAGTGTGTCATAATATATCGTGTTATACGATTGTGATGTACATGCATGAGGTTGTTTAGCCTTTTCCTTACTAATGTTATAGTGCCCTCTACCAATATTATATAGTACACGGTAGACAATAAATTGTGCCCAACTCTAAGCGAGTGTGTTAGCATTCACTGTAAACCTGCATGCTACGAGAACAACTGGGGTAGTTTATGGGCAATATTGTGCACGATATCGTTGCAGTTTATATACTTTGAGCAGATCGCAGACTGTGGAATTGTCTTTCATTTATAAAGCACTGTTACACTCAAACTGAAAACTCCTAACTGCATTATAGAAGCAAACTAAACAGAAAAATTACACTCCTGTATGAAATATTATAGATAATATGTCCAACATTCTTCTTCTTGGTGTGGCTAGGAAAACAGTGAAGGCTAATTCAAATAATGAAGTTAAGTCGCAGCAAAAGTTAACTAGTAACCACACTTTCAGCAAAATATGTAGTGGCAGCAGTATAGAGAGTGAGTGACTACTCAAAAGCTCATCAGACCAGGCAGCCTAATGAGAGCATGGTCAATTAACTACATCAGAAGAACTACAGCAGCTGTGGAATATGACTGGTAGCAAGATACGAGTACTTCCTGATTTTACTTCAGACTAGATAGTAGAAAGTGATTAACACCAATGGAAGAGAACATCCCAATGGTAGTATTAGAGAAAGGCAAGGGAATAATCAGCATGTGAATGTGCACACATCTCCCATTGCGAGAGGGTTGGCTATTACTTAGATAAACCCATCTCTTGTGGCAGCAGGCAGCAATTCATAGGGCATGATACGATACTCACTACCAGTAGTCAGACAGGCACTTAATTATAGACAATAAAAGTCAGTAAACCAAAGGCAAGCGGTGAAACGTACTGCCTTTGGTTTACAATAAACCAAAGGCAGTAAAGTGACATGTACCCAAGTGCATAACCTAAATGCCATGAATTTCAATTTACAGATTCTAATGGAACTAGCATAGGATGGAATTCAAGAGTGGCAAAGTTTACTTTACAGGAAAAATAACTATGGCCTGGAAGATGTTTACCATGATTGACTGCCCTAGCAAAGGATTCTTCTACCATTACAAATTATGTTATTTAGCAATCCAATTCCTAGTAGGAGCTGAAACTATCCTGCGGGTAGTAAACTGGCATCTTGTTATTCCAGTTCCAATGGAATCGTGAAGTTTCTAGTTATCGCTATAGCAAATATGACGATTGACGACACTCTTTATTTTAAACAATTGGGATAGAGACTGATCATAGTTATTTAGTAGATCAGCTCAAACAGACTCAAATCATCTCTCCTTACAACACTAGGTTTCAGACAGGAGACAGTAAACATCTATATGTAAATGAGTCGGGAGTAATTCATCAGATGAATGCAAACAATGTCATGAACTAAATCCTTCATCTGTGACAAAAATGCTATCCTACACATAACAATTATACACATCAGTGCTAACTACAAAAAATCTCATTTTGGAAGTGCACTAAACAAAAACGCATGCGTCAACATCGAATTCAGATAACGTCCAAACTGTGAACTCCCAACCACAATCTTAAAACTAAGATAACGCTGATAAGTCTCAGTACACCCAATTAACACAAACACCAGGAACAATCTCCGGAAGTACGTGATCTTCAGTGACATAAAGCAGGGGAAACGTTTGGGAATACAAACCGACTATGTAACGGAAAGGCGGAAATGTTCTGCTCAGTTGCTACACTCTGACAAATAAGACACGAAGGTCTACACAGCCTATGACAGTTCTGTGAGGTTGCATTAGATGACCGGACAAGCAAGGCTTATTAGTGACTAAACTTACCTATATGCAGGTGTTATTTACACCGATATTAAGTTGTGGACCGATTTAAAAAAATGGATAAATATTATATAAAGTGAAGTTGGCAAATAAGAGTTCCGCTGATCAGAAATTTACTATTTTTATAAGCCACTCAACGGAGCCTGCTTGCATTAATATTAATGATTTTAGCATTTAATGCGTAGCCATAGCCTACAGGTAGGCCTGACACAACTTTATTACATTTTTACTAGATGCAGACAGTTAGCACACTGAATGTCATGTTCGTAGGCCATTATGGCTACTGTGGCTATAGCGTAGCTCCAACTTGGATCTTTGGTATATGTTTAATATGTTTAATAAGCCCTACATAGTTGTGTTGTGAGTGGAGGTGGATCACAAAACTACTACTTGTCTACAAGCGATCAATTATGCAGCGTTCCTAGTCACTTGAATCTGATTGTTCTCTTTAGTTTCAGATTGATGAGGCTCTCAGCTAGCAAATCAGCCATCACTTACGGAGATCTGACCTTCTAGTTACCTGTCACCAAGCAGATTTGGCTTCCCATTGCACTTGCCGCGACGAGGATGTAAAATAGCCTAAGGAGCAAGTAGAGGAAATTGACAGTAGAGGAAGTAGAGGAAGCTGACATTGTTTGCGACCCTTACCGGAATTTAGCGCAGCATATGAAAATGCTGGATGTAATGCTAGGCTATCATTACAATTACAAAATGCTATACTATTATATTGGTCAGCAAATATGCTGGAATTCAACATCTTGAAATAATTATATCGAGTTCATAGGTGCACCCGTCTCCATTCTTGTATGGACAGCATACAATGTTAGTCGCCATGAGACATTATACTCGCGCCTTTGGCTATTCTGTACCTGGGCCGTGACAAGTGCAACGGTAAATTATAACAGGTAACTAGAAGGTCAGATTTTAACAAGTGATGGCTCATTTGCAAGCTGAAAGTCTCATCAATCTGAAATTAAAGAGAACAATCAGAATCAAGTGGCTAGGAAAGCTGCATAAGATTGATAGTGTGTAGACATGTAGAAGTTTTGTGAGCCACATTCATTCACAGCACAACAACGTGCTTCAGACATTAACCATGCATTCAAGTCGGAACTAGCCTGGCATTCAAGCCGGAACTAGCCGGTGGCATAAGACTATGTTGATACCCATCTGGTTGACGCTATTTCCGTTCGTTCAGTGTTGAAATTTCGTAAAATGGTAGACAGGTAGTATGGAGTGCAGTAAGTAGCCTCAAGCCTCTAAACCCCAAAACCCATATCCCCAACCATAAACCAGAAACCACCAATCTCATAATCTCAGATTACCAAACGCCACTTAACAATCCAACTCTTAAAACGGTTTCACAGTGAAACTGATAACAGTCGGTCCTACTAACTAGATGTACTACCGAATATTATGCCAATATCAAATAAAAGAACTAGAAATTATTACTAGGCTTGTAATTATGGTACAAGTAGGTCTACAGCGCAAGAAAATGAGCAGCATAAACTCCGCTTAGTAACATCACTGCGGCTGGCCTGCATGTTGTCAGACAGTTTCATGTAACCCTGCCTGCAGTATGTAAAAGTAAATCTTAAAAGTTGAGATTTCAATCAAAATATCTTTCCTGTAGCTGTACGACAAAAATGTATGATAAACTAAGAGAAAGTACGCTAAACTAGAATGTGGCCAAAGTCTAGCATAAGAGGTGGGGGTACCCTAAATACTTAGTCGTCGTTGGCAGGCGTAGGCGGTGCCGGTGGGGAAGGTACGGGAAAGGCATAAAATTTGTTATTATGTAGTTAAAAGTAAGCAATTTGAGTTTGAACAAGGATTACATTTTTGTGGATAGGCTACAATGAACAACTAATGTTGAGTTGCAATTTTTTCCTTAAAAAGCATGAAGTGGTGGTGGTACTGTGGACTTTCTGGGTACCCCTGATTTCATGGTGGGGGCATGGAGTTATTGTACCCCCTGACTTTGAACACTGACTAGAATACGACAAAAAGTTAACAATTTGATTTATGTTTACTGTTTAGTAGGTGGGATTTCACAGAGTATAATCTCAGTGGACATTATTATAGTTTAAGAACAGCTTAGGGCTTAAATGAAAATTTAATATTTTATTCAAAGTTCATTATATTTTGCTACTTATAATTTATAAATTATATATAATTTAATTTCAATTTTTATTTCGATTAGCCAATGCTTTCAGATTTACGCTAACTAATGGATATAGTTTCTTCCTGTACCCGAGCAGAGCTCAGTAACCTGAAAATATAGATATTTAAACCAGACGAAACACATATCACTTACATCATCAGGATGACTGATTTCAAACAGATCAAGCCTGTTGGCATTCCATTCTTCTACCAAACCTTTGAGCAGTTCCCTGCGTTTTATGTGTGAAATGTTGTCCATAATTATCTGATACTATAACAAGCAATTTTTAATATCGTTAATTTACATGTACTTCAAACCATCACTGGTGGCAGTGGAGCAGACAACTTTTGATAACTTAAGAATGTTTGTAAAAGTTCAACTGATGCAAAACGAAAATAGCACAACAGGTAGTTTATGTTTCACAAACTGATGTATTAGGAAGCCGGTGGTTGCGCCTGCGCGACGACCTGCTTATTGAAAGGTTGACATTTGATAAACAGGTTGCCATTGATATCGATCTAAGCCTTGTGCAGATAGTTTGCGCAATATAATACTGTGTGACCTCTGACCTTACGCGCCACCGTTGATTTAGCTGGCTGGGCAGGCGCCAATCACCTCTCCTGTATTCATTAAATACACAGGGCCTGAGGCTCAACCAGTGGGTTCTCATACACATTTTCAACATGCCATTCTGGATTTCTGAATCACAATTTATGACAAACAATCATCGAGTATGTGTGAGCAGGATGCTGTGATTATTTAAAATTAACGTGCATAATGTTACTACTGCTACCACAATAGTAATATTGTTACGCAATATTGAATATTTGCATGGGATCATTGGGATACATTAAATTTATGATAAATATAACCATCTCCCCATATTCAGTTTAATTAATAAACAAACTGTCTCAAATGTCTCAAGTGATCAAGTCTCCCTCAAGCCTAAACCAAGGAGTTTTATTTTTCCCTAAAAAATAAAACTTCGTGGCTAAACTTTGTGATTTCATTTGTAGACCAATTTGACCAAGAACCGATGGTCCAATGGTGAATCTGAATAATGACTTCGGTTCAAAGTGTATTAGCGTGCACTTACTGCGTAAAGCTGTAGTACCCTCTTGGTGGTTATGGCTTGTATAGTAGTATAGTATGGCTCCCTTAGCGCCTTGCCGCGTTGCCTGTCTTCTCAAGTCTCCTCCTCGCACATCCCAGATCTTCTCTAGTCTTTCCCGGTAGTCTGCAGGTACTGTAGTTGGTGTCTGTTGCTAGGCAACAAATGGTTGGTAACTCTCCTCAGACTACCTTACACTACATTGATAATCAGATTTGGCTAGTACACAAAGAAAAGCCAATACACAAAGACAATGCCAGTTACAAGCATTATTGTAAGAGGTCCATCGATATAATATACTGTACTTTGCTGGGCTTATGCAATACCCTCCTCAATCAGTGCAACTATCCTATCTGTTGTTTAGAATACAACTGTTGATTTAATACAACAAACCTGTATATCAAGTCTCTATGGGGTGAGATGGGGCTTTCATGCAACAGACCTCAAACTCTGAGAATGAAAGCTTAGGTTAGAATGTCATATTCAAATTTGGGCTCCATTTAATTATATTATTAGTAACACTTTCAGTGGGCAGACGCTACTAGCAGTAGCATTCGGATTTACATCGGTAGGATTTGATTGTTGAATCTTTAGAGATAAAAGCATGGAAGAGTGTGATTAACAAGGTAGCACGGATTTTCAGCTGTGTCTGCGCACGTGAAGAGCAAACAGAGATTATGGATGAGGTATGTTGTTAGTAAGTTACATCTATTTGAGTTGGCTTTCTTGTTGTTGTGTGTATGTCAATTCAGGACTATTCAAAACTCTTATTTCGAAACGCAGTGCCCATGGGTGAGACAACTTAGGCACTAGACAAGGGTTAACTATATGCCCCAACTCAATACTCCAACTGTAAACTACAAACACTCTAATTTACGAAATACTAGTTGCGAACTGTCTGCATTCCGTCTATGTCACCGTCAGTGAGGATTAGCATACCATTGACTAGTTAGTTCTAAACCAGCTGATATTCGCAACATGAATTTTGAACTTTATATTAACTAAGAATAGATCTTGCTACACTACAGTGTAAAAACTTGTCTATCATATTGTGGAGGTTCGGCCACTTCCCCAGCCTATGCCAGTGACATTAATTAAGTGAACTCATGCTTACCTGTGCATATTTGCTTCCCTGCCATCTCCCGAACTCAAAGTAGTTTATTAGTGCCTACTAATGCTCACATGACATCTTCTAGTATGTATACCAGTGACTGGCTGTATACTTGCCTTAATGATTACCGGTACCTCATGTTCATCTGGGCAGCCGGCATTCTTTGTATTTACCTTGCATTCTTAAACGACTCTTGTACTTAGCTTAAATCATTGCAGAGCTGTGAACTACGTCCCAAATATTATTGCATGGTAGCATAAAATTATATTCTTGTGTTGCCGGTTGCAGCCTTAAACTCGGCTTTTTTGGCTTAAACTCTGACGCTTTAGTGTCGATTGCCGGCACTGCAAACTGTTCGGAAAATTTTTCTAAATCTATATAAGGAGGCTGCTTGCCTCCGCTCTGCTCAGTTTGGTTTTGGCATTCGCACAGAGCAGTTGTGTACGTGTTTGTTTTCCACTTCCACAATAATAAGCTATTTACGCTACTGAACTCTAATCTCTCATAGCGTTAGGTCCTATACACACTTTGGTTGAGTTGCAGACCAATCATCCCTGATTGTGTTGTTTTACCCTACTGCCTGCAGCAGGCTGTGTGGTAACAGCATAGAGGAAACCGACTTGTTTGCAGCTTCCTGCCAATATGGCAGATCACTTTTACAAGCGTAGGAACCTAAAACGATAGTCAAGCTTGCCTCTTAAGGGGGAGGGCAAAAACTATTACAATATTATCAACTAATTATTGTCATTTTTGTTGCAGCTGCGATGATCACCGATATAGCCATACGCTGATACGCTGATATAGCTACACTAGCAGCACTACTGAGAGTAAGACCTAAAGCTTAGACTTAGAGTAACCAGAGATCAGATGAAGGTAACTGACAAGGTTTCGCCCTACGGAAACGTAAAATAAATTTTCCAAGTTGGTTAATCGGAGTGTCAGGAGTGTTCAGTTTCGTTCTAGACGGATAATAACCTCGGAAATTCCAATAAAGTGGACAGTTCCATATCATTCGAACACTAGTCGTTCACTTTTTCTCCCTCTAGAACCCTGTTGCTTTACCAATACGGCTAATCAATATTATATAAATAAACGTGAGTATT
>JAOQGN010132848.1:0-11553 GCA_027564295.1 Himantozoum antarcticum
CACAATTTGACTAGCTATTGTTTTTGGACTATAGTTGGAAATTCCATTGGTTAACCTTTGGCTATTTGCACCTACCGCCTTTCACTATGCAACACCATGTACTTTGCATACGCATAATCTGCTATAGGCTAAAGCATTATTGAGAGAATATAACACCAATTACAAATTGATACTAATACTCGTTTATATAAAGGGACAAACTCGTGAGCCGAAGCAGCTGACTCGGCCAATACAAAGTCGTGAGCCGAGTCGAGTCAGGTGACTCGTTCCATCCCTACTGCCTACCATTGCGTATTACTGCCTACCGTTGCGTAGTACTGCCTACCATTGCGTATTACTGCCTACTGTGCATATTACTGCCTACCGCTGTGTAGTACTGCCTACCGTTGCGTATTACTGCCTATTGTTGCGTATTACTGCCTATTGTTGCGTATTACTGCCTATTGTTGCGTATTACTGCCTACCGTTGCGTATTACTGCTTACCGTTGCGTATTACTGTCTACTGTTGCGTATTACTGTCTACCGTTGCGTATTACTGCCTACTGTAGCGTATTACTGTCTACCGTTGTGTATTACTTCCTACCGTTGCGTAGTACTGCCTACCGCTGCGTAATACTGCCTACCGTTGCGTATTGCTGCCTACCGTTGCGCATTACTGCCTACTGTTTCGTATTATGCCTACTGTTGTGTATTACTGCTTACTGTTGCATAGTAGTACAGCTTTCTAGCAAGTGACTGCCTAAAAGGCACATTCTGCTACTCCAGATGGTCAGAGTAGCTGATAGCACCTCATAGTTGGGTATTCCAGCCCTATTTTTGCACTTGACTATACGGTGCCAGGCAACAACTTTTACATTTGTCAATTAGTAAGTTTCCATGGGGTGACATAAGCCCAACGAAACTGTACGACAGGGGCAATCATTCCATGGAAACGCAAGAGGCGACAGATTTTACTGAGCTAGACAGCAGGTCGCCCATATTAAGTGAACTAGCTCAGCAAGCGAGTAAAAGCCGACGAATGGAGACAAGTGGGTCGCTATCTTTAATAGTCTGAGCGATATATTTCTAGCTCATAGCTCAGACTATTTATCGAAAAAATTCTTACTTTCCTGCAGGACTTTAATAACTTAGTAAGTTGTAAAACTTTTTATAATTATGAAACTATTAAATAGTTGACAGTGACACTTACACTACACAAATACATAATAGTCATGGTTATACTTGTAGCGATATCATAAGCATATTTATATTATATTTTAACTCACTCTCACAGTTTCACTTGTCTGACCGATTATTTTATTTATAAAATAATAATAAGTTGACAAATGTAAAAGCGACTTATAATTGGCATCAGCATGCTTGCTGTTGGATAGATATTTGGTGGAATAAAACATGAGCTGTAAACAGCAAAGCAATTAGTTTTTGTTCCATTATCACCATCCATATTTATACTGTGAATAAGCAGAGTGGGGAAGAAAACTAGTAACTAATTGAAATTGACCTGAACAATCAGATTCCAGACAGGCAGCTCGTATCATTTCACAGGGCCATTGAAACACAAAGCTGTGTCGCCCAGTTTGTATCACCCCGTCTGTCATGCACACTCTCGGCGCTAAGGCCGCCCCATGGAAACTTATTAAATGATTCAGAATTACGATATTGGGATGACATTACGCACTGTACAGTTGTGACCCCTCGATAAGACAGATTCACACATTAGGGTGTGTAGGTTGCTAGTCTTTTTCAAGGTTTCATGGACCTAGCTTAATAAACACAAGCGCTGTGATAATTTTTATAATTCACAGTTAGTCAAAGTTGTAATGATCTCCCCTGTAAAAATATGCTGAAGAAGTACCTCCACCCACCGGGGATTCTTCTTTGGGCCTCAATTATGAAAATAGAGACATGTAGGAACACCCCAGACTAGGTCTGATGCTTAGACGGGCCAAGTGCCAAAATGGGATTGGGATACCCGACTACCATAACGAGAGTTCTCGGCTGTCTCCTCAAACACAAGTGTTGTCTCGGGTTCAGTGACCGTTGCCGCCATGCTCAAAGCCAAAACATGAGAACTGTTACAATATGTTAACATAGGCTACATGATGCATTGTTTCTATCTGTGGTCATCCATGTCATGAAGATTTAGGCAATATTTACATCCGATGAAATATTTGTCGATGGTTAATATAGTTTGATCCATACCTTCTCCTCCTAAGCACTGTATTTCTTCTGCACCACTCTCTTCATTCATAACTATCGTTTTAACCGTCCCCTCTGGGCAATAACAGAATCCCAATGGATGGCAGATACTAAATGCTATACTCTTCTCACAGATGCTATCATCAGCGTTACACTTCACTTTTGTTGTTATCTGGTCGTCAACAAACTTGTTGTCTAAATTGTGAAATTAAATATTGCACAATTTGAAAGTGATAAAACCTAGGCCAGTTTTGTAAATATAAAGACAAAGTATGCTCAGGTATAATAATGCATAATATTATGTTGGCTAACAAAATAGTACATGTATGCGTAATAATGTACTGATGGTGGCTCTAAAGCATGCTATTTCAAATTATCGAATTATGTTTTCATGAAAATGTGCTTTGAACTTACTACAAATCAGAATAATGCAATAAGTAATTATTGTTTTATCTTCTACAGGAGATCAAATAACCTTTTATGTCACTTTCACGGGATTTTCGGAAACCTGATCCACAAGGATTCAATGGTTCATTGTGATTCCACAAATTTGGATCACACAACGAGTAGCTTTCCCTTAAAGCAGAGTTTTGAAAATGGCTGACTGGCAGATCATGGCTGTATGTTGTATGCCGATGGTAATAGAGAGTTTTAGCATCACGTTTAGCATCATGTAAAAACGTGATGCTAAAACTCTCTAATATCTGACCAACCTAAGATCGCCTTACCTTTGCAGACATAACCTGTCTGACTAAGTGGAGAATCATCCAATTCACAAATCAGCCAACTGTAAGCACAAGGATTTGGACTGCACTTTTCTACAATGATATGATAGAAATCATAATAAAGCGTTGGTAATAAAATAATTAATGTATCTTTGGTTTTGTCAGATACCAGATACTGACACCAGATACAAACTGCTTCTTGATCCAATGGGACCGCAAAGTCACCGCCAAAGTAAAACCAAAGTAAAGCCCAGCTAATGCCCAAGTTGTTTCGGAATTTGTCATAAAAAAAGCCTGACCAAAGCCCACAATGCCTAGGAAGGCCTAATAAAGGCCTATGGGGTTCTCTAATGGGTTCTGTGCTGGCATTTGGTAGGATTAACTTAGGGTGTCCTAAGAAGTTCCTTTTCCCAAAGTTTCAAATTCTGGCATAAAGTTAAAGTGGTGGCTAATTAGCACTAAAAGTAGATAGTGCTGTGATCTCAAACTGATATCACCAAAGGTAATGTCAAAATTAAGAAAAAAAACAGCATTTTCAATAGAAACAAGCTTTTTGCAGGAGTTGTCTTCTCCTACATCTGTGAGTGTGGCAACGAGCCGTTGCCACACTGCCATATGTCGTTGTTGGTAAGTACAGCTTTGGTCGCATTGGCAACGGAAGTGGAGAGCGTTTCCAGGTGGGCATTATATTAGATGTGTGCATTGCGCTTGCGTGATTGTAGGACATTGCTCATTCATCACAGATATAACGGGAGAGAAAGTCAAAAATTAACTTCTTTGCCCACCCCACCCTCTTGCTCCACCTATTGGTACTGGTCAGATGTTGATAGCTACATGGAGATAAAGGTAAAAATTATATTATCATTCCGTTATATTGTTTCATAAATTATACTATTCTATTTATAATTTAATCTATATATTCCTGGGTTGTGATGTTGGTGCCCATGGCAAGGAAAAATCCATTAACTCACGACAGTAGCACACAATATGTGCCACGACAGTAGCACACAATATGTGCCTAATAGGAGTAATATCACGGTACTAGGGTGAGATGCAAAGATGGAATTTTCAGGTCAGGGAACCACCTCCAGAATTATTAAGAGCTGTTGTGGTATAACGCCCGACTTGGCAACGCTTACTGTTTGTATGGTGGTTACCCAATTAGACAACGAAAAGCAAAAAAATTTATTATTATTATTAATATTATTATTATCAATATTATTGTTATTGATCACGTGGCAGTTACAACAATCAGAGCAAACAGTTTGCTATAAAGTAAATACTTCATTGTATAATAATTATGAAAATCCCCAAGTAATCCCCTAGAGGCAATTCCCCAAGTATTGCCGGTCAGTTTAACTTTATCATTCACCAACTAATGATGGAATCAACGTGAGCAGTTGATCATTGAAGTTTAGCAGGATGTGGCATATCAAGTTGTTGCACAGTGCGTTCTTTGACAGGTGATTTTATCTAGTTTATTCCAGGCTCTTTAGCGATGGGAGGGGCTGGCAGGGGAGGAGAACAAATTTCTTTTCTCCTCCCTGCCGGCCTCTCCGATCGCTAAAGAGCAGGGAACAGGCTAGATTATATCCCACAGTGTATTAAAAACTAGATGTATCGCATGCTCGTGATACTTTTATACACTCACTTGTATGCACCATGTCTTCCTATAAAGACTGTGATCATGGTGGTAGTGCAGGTTGGTAATGGCTACACTAGATAGCAAATATCAGCAGGTAAAGGAGTTGGTAAAATTCACTCACCAAAGTGAGACTATTGTTGGCTGGGGCATCAGATTCTTGATTTTAAATATAATATTCAAGGAACACCAAACATTTGAGACTTTATCCTATAAAGACAAATAAATAAACCTTAAAATTTCATATGCCCGTAACGGTCATTATCCCCCTGCGCTTGTGATATTGTTAGGGAAGCATAACTTATAGGCAGTCTACTCAGGAGTGCATCAACAATAATTATGGTGCCAAAAATAACAACACATTATTTTAATGTTTAATGTCTTTTAATGTCTTTAATGTTTTAATGTTAAATAAGGACTAAAGATGCTATTTAAATCTGCAGTTTTTAAAAATTAATGATGAAATTGTTGAAATTATTTCCCTTATACATGCGTATACTGTGGCAATAATGGGCATATAAATTGTCAACAGTCGAAGTGTGTAAAACTAATTTGATTAAAATACAATTCGAGTGATGTAGACTTCAAAACATGAACTAACAAGAATTAGTAAGCATATTATTGTAATACTTGTTATTGTAAAGTACTCCTAATATACTAAGTGACAATATGCCTACTAACTTGAAAACCAAATGCACACATACGTAGTGCAACCATTACATTATGCTCTCCTTTGTATGTTATGGACTTTTAATGGCGGTTTCAAGCTTTCAATGCTATGTTGAATGCAAACCATTTCTCAATTTACTGAATCAATAACAATATTTAAGTTGAAGTCACATTATTTGAAATAACCCAAAAAGTTGTAGGGTTCAATTCAACAATTATAGTATCAAACTAAACTAAAACTAGACAATGGTAGCAGATATTGGGTAGATAATCGTAAGCGTGGCCAGCCCAGGAATAATCTCTTCTGACTTGGAATGTGTGTAATAAAATGTTATTTTAATAAGTGAATAAGCAGCATACCTCAAATAATCCTCTGGAGAATGGGAAAAGCCGGTGTATCACGGCAAGAGCATCATCAAGACTAGTTAGGAAAGGAGCCCAGCAGATAGCAAAGGTTCCCAAAACCACTACACCTACGCATGCTAAACTAAAAATTCTACAATTAGACGAACAAAAACCTCTAAATATTAAACTTTGCATTAAAACCCATAGCGTATTCAACTGATAATAGTAGTATATGGTGAGTAGATCGTTACCCCCTGGCAACTTTTTTCAGCCAATCACAGAGCTCCTAACAAGCTCTAAGCCAATCAGAAGATGGCAAGACTCAAGAAAAATGAGAAGCTCTAAAAACGACATTCCCAAAAATCTAAAAATAACTTGAAATCTGACATTCTGATTGGCTTAGAGATTTTAACCTTAGCCTTTTCTCACTTCCGCTCCTCACAACTCTTGAAACAGGAACCCAGCCTCGTTTTGGTGTCCCATAGCAACCCCGGTAGTGTCCCTAGCAACGGCGAATCTCATCAGCCAATCACAATCGTCGTTACATAACCATCCGTCTCCTTGACAAGGGAACGCCGAAATAGTACCATGTGACTCCTTTGGATTTCCGGGGGTATTCCCGTAGTGGACACGGGATACGACAACTCTGCAAACGCCTTGGATCTCCCCGGCGATCTCCTCGTGACGACCCAGCGCGAACGGATGGCGTCGTTCGGACACCGAGATACAAATCCAACCCCTCCTCCGACATCGCGAGCCCCGTTCGACCGGAGCCACCCCCTAGGGAAGGGGGGTCGACCGGACGGCACTCGGCTCGGAGGTCCCGCCGATCGGTCCGACGGCCGAACGGATTCAACTGCGCGTAGCCTTTAAAATCTTCGCGTCGGAATGTACGAGCCAACAAAAGGTGGCGACGTCTGGATAGAAAACAACTACATCGTTTGGAATGGATGAGTACGAATTGGTGTTGAGAATGATAGCTGCATTTACCGGTGATAACTGTGCGTCTGTGGTGCGCTCACGAAAATTATTTGGATAGAGAACGATGGTTGGCACCGTTTAGGAATGGATGAGCCAACAAACGGTAGCGAGCTCTGATACATCAAATTGGTGTTGATGATAAAACGACGGTTGTGCGTTTGCCTGGGATAACAATGCGTAAATAAAACGGGGATAGAAAACACAACATATTTTGGAATGGAATTGGTGGTGATGTTTATTGAAAATGCGAAAAGAAAAAAAACTAGCTAATAACAATATCATTAATACAAAAGGAACGGTAAGGCCAAGCTAAATTAATTATTAGATCTGTGTCCCCTCGCTCATCATTTTGGAGGCTCTCCTAACAAGAAAATTTAGAGCTCGTTCATCAAGAATTAGGGATAAATTCAAAACTCAAATCCCTCATTCTCTCACCACATATTAGGTTTTGGCTATAAAATCTTGAGCTACGATTGAGTGGAAGCATCCTGAGCGCAAATTTTGTCTAAAATTAGCCCTTTTTTTTAAAAGTATCTGTCATTAAATGTTGATATATTGTTGGAGAATATAATGTATTGTAGCTTACACATGGGAAAATTCAAGAATAAATTTGGATTTTGACCTCCCTCGTCGAAAAGTTAAAATCTGTAAATTAGAAGGCTATAAATTTAAATATCTCACTCGCTCATCCATATGACTAAAAATTTTGGACACAGATCTAATGATCAATTGAGCTTAGCCTAATGGAAAATTAAGTTCTGACACTTGCCTCCAATATATACAAAATATTGTATGTCTAATTAACATAGACGTGAGTTCTAACATTACAAGAATATACAAATGCTGAGATGCAAAACTGCAACATGTAACAAGTGTGCATAGAGCTTGCTACAGGCTTTAAAGGAATTGGTGGTGATAATAATGTTTATTGATAATGCGTAAAGAAAAAAAAACTAGCTAATAATAACATCAATAATGCAAAAGAAACGGTAATGGAAAATTCAGTTCTGCCACGTGCCTCCAAGGTCACTCTTTCCAGTACGTATCCGCACCGGAGGCACGCTCTCCTGTTGTGTCTGCAATATACGTTTGCATCCATCTCCAGCCCGCAGGTGGGCTGGCACGGCTCTGCGGGATCCAGGTCTCCGCTAACAAAGTCAGCGTAGTTACGCTCCCACCAATCCCCGTCTAACCAGTCCTCATCACTGGGTACGTGCATGCTAAAACAAATAGAAAACATACATTCACCATAAGGAATAAACGCGGTGCAAAAGGCGGGTCAAGCCTTGACAATTCAATGCGAACGCCAGACTATGCGGCTAAGTGGATGTGGGTAGGTACATTTGAGCAAACAAAGCATCAAGGAAAGTCTTGAGCTCAACCAGAACGATGGTGTCTGGTAGCTGGTCACAAATAAAATCACTCCCTAGAAATGCGATCGTTCTGGGACAGTCCAATGCAAACGACAGACACCACGGACGTATGAAAACGATTCAAAGAGGAGGTGCCTGCCAAATAGCTATACTTTAAGAGTGCAAACGGTGCTGAGTAAGGATATGACAAAGACATACACACGACTTACATTAGGTAGGGGATCTCTTCTTCTGCCGCTTTCTCATCCTCGTTCCTCCTCTCTTTTTCTTCAGACATGTGGAAGAAAAAAATTGACAACCGTTGAAGTGATGGGTGGAAAGAGACGAGCATCTGAACAAAGGCTCTGTACATACTGAGTTGTGACACTCGAACGAGTCACTCAAGACAATGGTTTGATTGGTCTATTGTGGCAGGGGCACCCTAGAGTTCTCTGGCTGCCAACTCAGCTTATTGTGACATTACAATGAAAATGATGGCTGAAGGCTCAGAGTTCTGGCTTGCCGACTCAGCGGCTTATTATGATAGTGAAATGAAAATGATGGCTGAAGGCACCGTAGAGTTCTGGCAGCTTATTGTGACAGTGAAGTGAATAACGATGATAAAGCACTCTGACACCAGAAGAATGAAATCGATCGGCACTCACCCGCTGCTCAACGGTTCTCTCTTCACCACCACTCCTTTGTCTGTATCGTTCTGTTTGCTAGCACTCATGGTGTGATGTGTTTTGTGTGTCCGCTGTGGAGAATAGGGTAGGCGCGTGACGTTTTTATACAAGCAAGCTGACAATTGTCCAAGAAAAGGATAGACCAATCGCGTCCGTATTCTCTGGAAAAATGATGCCTTGGGAAAACGGTGCATTGGGAAAACGATGGTCTGGAAAAATGATTGTGAGGGATGCTACTGGTCGCTGAAGTAACTCAGCCCCAAAGACGCGGTAGAGGTTCTCCCGCCTGCGCCAAATGTTCGGCAACTCTACCGGAAGAGTCATGTGTGCTCAGATCGGGATCTTACCCGAGCATCATTCTCAGAGCCAACTTGTCGTCATTGGTGATGGCCAGGTGACAGCCCATGAAGCCGTCCACGTCCCGCCCGGCGTCGAGCAGCCAGCGAGTGTCTACAGAAAAGTGCAGATTCCTGAAGGCAGTGGCAACAGACGCCAGCCCTTCTTAACTCTACCTCTTGACGGCCATGTGAAAGGGTGTCTCTCCCCCACCGTTTCTCACATGCACCCACTCGCTGCCCAGGAGGAGACGCTGTCGGTTGCCAGTGTCGTAGAACGCGTGCCGTGCCTCGTACACGCACAGGCACCACCAGCGAATATGTGAGCACCGCCGAAACACCAGGTGAGCGGGAATGTCTCCCGCTGAGTTTTTTTACGCAAACGCTTCCCTCACTGCTCATCACGAACACCATCATCACCGTACCGGCAGTGCCGGGCAGCGAGGTGCAGTAGCGTGTTGCTAGCAGCGTCTCTCGTTCTGTCCAACCACGCCGCCGAGGGGACGATGTGCACGGCCAGACATACGACATTGTCTTGGCATCGTCTCGCATACTCCGGCACTGGTGCACCCTCCACTGGTGGCTCGGTGCCCCAGAGAGCCACCCTTAGCTCTCGCAGTCATGCCCCGTCCATCTCTCTGACATACGACACGATATCCTCCGACCAACTCACCCAGTCGTTGGACGGGAGCGCGGATTTAACGAGCTCGTCCGTCTTTGGTGTTGTCGCTGTTTGGTCATTCATGCTGGCATCTCCGATGCGTTGTGGGGGAGAGCGACCCACGCGGCCGCCTTGCAGCCGCGGAATGCGTGGGGGCGAGCAGAGCTAGCGAAGTGTCCGCGGCGGTCGGGTGGCCTCTCCTACCCCCTCTCACTCGCAGCTATCCACCGTTTCTCGCGGCTGTTGGGACCTCCGATAACCATCCACTCTGTCCAAAAGGTTTCTCTTCCACAGCCAAACCTTTGTCTGTGCGACAGGAAACCACCCCTTTCCGCGCGCAACGTCTAGGAAATACAAAATGCCTATAAATAAAAAAGTGATCGTTTTTTGCGAGCGAGACACACTTCTTTTCAATCGCACGAACCAAACATTATCTCCGATGCGCGCTCTTTTCTTAGGCTAAAGAAAGAAGAATCAATTTCTATATAAGTTATAGCGAAAAGAAATTTTTTTTTAGAGAAAAACCTATATAAAGAAGGCGAATACACAAAAACATTTATGCTTTTTTTACAAAAGTTGATATGCTTAAAAAGAAAAAAAACCAATGTGTGTGTGTCTGAAAAAATGAAGAATAACGATAGTCTGTAAATGTAACAATTTTGTTTTTTTAGCGTGAACCATTTTTTTATTTCAGTTTCAGTCATGTATGCTTAAAAGGAAAAAAATCATTGCTACATGTAAATTAAAAAAAATACTTGTCTTTTTATCATGTAGAAAACAAAAAAAGATAAATTTTTTGCTCAAAGCTAAAAAAGAAGAAAAGAAACTGTTCTATCAATAAAATAACAATTTATTGCTTCCGTTGTTCCCAAGAGTTTGAAAACAAAACGAGTGTTTTTGTGATTTATAGACCATCGGTTTTTTCCATCCAAACACCATCGTTTTGCTTACACGCGCAACCATCCTATTTCCAAGGAAAAAATCTAATAACTCGTTACAGACCTCTTGGATTGTCAGACCACAACGCCTCGCAACTTTCCAGTAGGAACCGTTCGTCCTGTATTTGCATTAGCGTGCGTTATTGTAGCATATAGACAACAACCGTTTCTCTGACTTATAGACCATTTCCCATAAAAAACGATGCTAAGCGGTCTGGAAGTTATCTGTCCAGAACGATGGTCCATCGTTCTCTGCAGCGTGCGTTAGTGTGGCATATAGACCGCAACCGTTTCTGTGATGTATAGACCATAGTTTTCCATTCACCGTTTGCACACGCATCTCCCTTAAAAAATGATGACAAACAGTCTGGTTGTTATCTGCCCAGAACAATGGGCCGTCGTTCTCTGCAAGAACGGTCGGCCAGGAGGTAGCCACATCTTAAAACTGAGCTAAGCTTAAAATTTGCATCTTTGCACCTAACTGTCGTCCAGTCACCGTTCTCTGCAGGCATCGATCCCACAGCATTTCCAGGTTTTCAGCCCACTCCTGCAGCCGTCTGCAAAAGCATGCATGCCATTGCCAACTGTCCAGGTGTGCTCTTGACCACATTGTTGTTATGAAGCACCCAGTGCAAATTATGGTTTGAAATTATGCAAAAGATCTAAATATACTGTTACCTGTATGTGTTTTGGGATCTGACAGCGTGGGAATGTAGTTTTGGGTTACATTGCATATGAGGGCTGAGGTTGTATCTGATATCCATGACGTTTAGGAACTCGATACATCTGTCAGTGTCAGTGCCCCTATAAATGGTTTGTGTGGCCGATCACGAAATATACAGCAGAGCCCACACAGAAGCAGAAGAGCTACAAGAAAAATGCAAGCAAACAAGCAGAACGATATACAGATATAAGGTAAGGGTTAAGGTTGTCATGATTGCGCTACACACCAGTCTGTAGACCACACACACACCAGTCTGTAGGCCACACACACACCAGTCTGTAGGCATGCTGCTTTC
>JAOQGN010132959.1:0-10690 GCA_027564295.1 Himantozoum antarcticum
TAAAGTATATATAATTATTGTGTTATTGCAGTATTGCAGTATTGCAGTATTGCAGTATTGCAGGCTTACACGGTGCATTAGGATAACTCTAGTTTATAGGTGTTTAATCATTCCATCTCAAAGTTCTTTTGGCTGCAATACATGAAACATGCTTGCGATATTTATAGCTTTTATCATGTTATATCTGTCCTATGTCTAATGTTGGCTGGATATAAATTGTCATGACGTTGTTGTGGCCATGGTAAAATATAGCAGCCAACTACACTAATGTGAACAGTATAAGGTTGTTAGGGTGTGGTGTGTATCATTTCATAATGCATATTCTCTGTTAGCATTACACACCAGTTAGTCACTATTTAAATATTATATTATAAGGAACATTAGTAAAGTTTGGGAGTTATTCACACCTGTAAAATATTTTATAATTTTAAAGCAAGATGACTGACTGCGATTATGTGCCCATATGTACTATCATGTAGCATAAAATTCTTCAATATATTTGCCATTAGCACATATTACATATGCCTCACAATAGCGCGTGAACAAAGACATTTGGTATATGAAATGTAGTATTATATCACAGTTGGTACATGGAATGTAGTATTATATCAGATTTTATCTGTATATGAACAAGATGATGGAACTTTGTCAAAAACTATATTGCCATGTTTTTATGTCATTTTCATTTCTTATTTTCCGTGTTATAATCATTATTCTTTATACATTTTATACATATGCTTGTTTATTATAATAATATTATTTTTATTTATGTACGTTGAAGGCTCCACTATGGAATTTGTTGCTAAAATCTCGTTTATATACAGATCAAATCTGATGATTCTAAGAAAATAATTCAATTTC
The DNA here is from genome assembly GCA_027564295.1 of Himantozoum antarcticum. Lineage (NCBI taxonomy): Eukaryota > Metazoa > Bryozoa > Gymnolaemata > Cheilostomatida > Bugulidae > Himantozoum > Himantozoum antarcticum. The sequence goes on from JAOQGN010132959.1 coordinate 862, forward strand.
GCAGTAAACAACTTGTAGCGCTCATTTGCTATATTGAAAAATATCAAATACAAAGAGGGTATCGAGCCTAGTTGAATTTCTTTTGATGAGCATACAATGCCAAGTAGTATAATGATTGTCTGCCATAACATAAAGGATACATGCGGCGAGTTGTACATTACAATACGCTGTTTTTTACTTGAATGGGCAAGTGACTATCTACATTGTGCTTGTGACTTGTTTAATTTAAGTAACGATTTGTACTTCCAAGCGTTTCTGACCTTGCAGAGCAAATGTAGATAGCGCACTGTGCATACAGTATAAATACATACAGTCTAAATGCATGCAGTGTAAGTACAGTGTAAGTACAGTGTAAGTACAGTGTAAGTACAGTGTAAGTACAGTGTAAGTACAGTGAAAGTGTGTAGAATAAGTACGGTACAGTGTGAACCTAGAGGAAGTGTAACTGGTATAACATTACTATATAGTTGCATGTGACTAAGTCTACATATCTGAAATATTTCCATTAGGGCGTGACTAGCAGTGGAAGAAGTACAGATGTAAATCCAGCTGACCCTATCGCTGTATCAGCATAAACCAACCTGCAAACTGTAAGTACTGCGCTATGGCTTTTAATACTAAGCTTGCTGACTTACTTTCCTTACTTAGCCATAAGCGCATCTACTCTCCGTCGCCAATGCAATGTCTATGTGAATGAGCGTGTACATCATTATTTCCAGCGTGCAGTAGGCCAAAACAGGTTGTTGTGTCTGCTTCCAGCTTGCAGCAAGCTGAGACGGTGGGGTGAGACAGGTATTGCATCGGTTTCGAAATTTCAGTAAGCCGAGACAGGTGTTGTGTCTTGGAAATATGCATGGCCCGAGAGCAAACAATGAAGTCTGGCAGTGTTTGCGCTACAGACTACGGTAATGCTAAAGAACTCAATACTGCACAATGTAAGATCTGTTGGATGGTTGTATTACATCCATCATACTACTAGTCTTGTCGTAGGCATATATACCAGACACTTTGTATGTGGATAATTTGTGTATACGTATAATCACCATCTAATACGTCTGGAATCTTTTGAAGTGGGCGCTGACTGGCATCATCCTGTGCATTGCACTGCATGTCAAAAACCTAATAATATACGCATTCCATAATATATTTAATGTATTATACAGAATCCACCTACACCCATGTTTAGGCTATAGGTTGACAAAGAATGTACAATATTATCTTTGATTCGGAACCAAATATACCCTTTATGTTATTGAGGCGCTCTAACGTGTTCTTCAGCATAAACAAGATCTCTAACTAGGCCTATCATAGGTTAGGCATTGAGTTACCTACCCATGGAAATCTTCTAGAACATTGTTGGCTGCCGCGACAGTCAGATTTGAACGCAACGTATTTTTATTTAATTGTCATGGGACATGCCAGTGCCAATCGCATGGAGGTATGAGAAAAATTACTATTGTTCTCATACAAAAGCATCATCACAAAAATGTATATCATTACATAATATCACGCGAACTACACTGTATTTTCTCACCTTTTTAAGGGATATTTCGGTGTTTTATCAAGCGTGCAAGTTTATCATAACTATTCTACTGGTCATTGCAGGTTGGCATAGTGCTAGCACCGTAACGTTGTCTTCAATCAGCTGATGACGATATGCAATGCAGCGTGTTTTATGAAGATAATACTGTTGCTAGTGACACCGACATACCAATCACTGCATTGAATGTCACACTGGACACAGAGCACTGAACACACTTGTCACATACTGTGAATAGCAAGGAGACTTGATTGGTAACAGGTTGCGCTTCCTATTGTCTTCTCATTGGGGCTCCTCTTCAAGTCTATTTTATTGGAAATATATTATGGTGAAATAGACCTGGTGTCTATTATACACTCGACACTGCTGTCAGAAATGGCAGCAATGCTCATATATCATATATTGCTTCTTTCAATTATTGGATCTTATCAAATATATGCTCAGCAAGGTATGTACAGATAATTATATATACTGACAGTATTCTGTTATTTTTAATTTGTTATATTATGAACATTTTTATTATATTTAATTGTATAGGCACAGAATGTTAATTGCTTGGTGAATTTATTCAAATCTGTTGCGTATTATTGTAACATGACATATACACTCTGAATGCATAGGTAACATGACATATACACTCTGAATGCATAGGTAACGTTGTTGAGAGAAGATATACGTGTAAAGACATACGCTAGGTATAGATTGGTCGTGCCATTTCTTTATATCTCTTGCGCTGTTCATCATGTGTACCATTGATTTACTACAAGAAGAGCATTTCCATCACCAGCCAGCACAGCATTTGCAACAATGAGACCCATGTTTTATGTCCGAGGCCAAACATTACAGCGAGCGTAGCGCATGCTTGGCAATTTGCGCACGGAGTAGGAAAATTAGATGTTGGGCAGCTCCACAAATTCCAGTTGTCAATAATGTGTTAATACACCTCATTGCTATCAATATTCTCTTAGGAGTGTTTAAAGCAGTTGTGCACTTGGTTGCTTATTGTTATGGGTGATACTTTAGCATCTTACCAAAATACACTACCTACGGCCAGAGCCGTATATGAAAGTATCTCTTATATGGCTCTGCTTACGCCCACTCAAAAAATGGCATTTTAACCCAATGAGAAACACAGTGTCCAGTAACTTACAACCTACATTGTGTGGCATAATATATACATATAACACGCCATGCCGGGATCTTTCCTCCTGACATCATTTTGATGCTGTGTTAATCATCGCTATTTCCCTTGAATCTTGGCGTAGAATATCACAATTTGTGGTAATCTAAGATATAGGAATTGATTATACAAATGAGGGTGTACTTCTTGCTATACCTTAATCTATTTGTACTAGACTATGATCATGGTCGTCTCATCTTTTGCTACTCGTATCATGTGGCATTATATATTTGTAGCAGCTAATTATCAGCCTCATTCACAGAACGCGCCACCTAACCTTAGGCATGCACATTCTGTAAATATATAGAAAAAGTAAATTACCATATTTGTAATGTATTGCACCGATTTTCTTGTTGCAATCATGTTTATTGAATTTTAGGTGTTCGTAGTTTTTCCCACTTAGCAAGGATCAACTTATTTCCTATTTTACATCTGTGTAAAATTTTAACTTTTTTTTGCCATGTGGAAGTAGTAATAATGATATCCAGAAATTTTGTTGAGCACCACTTTATTGTGTTAGCAATAAAAAGCTGAAGAGGTGCGAAGAGACGCAATATTGTGCAGGATGATTGAAGAAATTGATGACGCAATCGACGGTGCAGGAGCAACAAAAATTGTCAGTGCATGAGGTATGTGCATGAGGTTTAAATTGTATGTGGCAATTTTATTAATTTATATTGTTGTGTTTGTAGCTTGTACACCAATTAGTTCGAGTGGAGGCACTAATCTTGATGTCTCTATTAATGAAGCCACAGCTGCAGGTATAGTCAATGCAACAATCTCAGGCTATTTACGTATTTACAGCCATCATTTACTTTGGTCTACAGGCAGAATATTGCATGATGTTGATATTTTGGAATGTTACTGAAATAATATTCCAATTGCCAAAGGCTAATAGACGGTTTTTAGTTGGTTTTCGTGTTTCAGTATGAAAGATTAGTTCTGTAGGCTGTAAGATGAAAAGGAAGGTGAACACAGGGTAACATGTCAGTATTTACAGACAACATGTCGAATTTTTGACTTTTTTCCATGCTGTTTGTTTCATCCCATTACTTCTATTTGATTTGTTCACAATGGCATATAATAGTGTATCGGATTAAAATATGTACCTGAACAAAATATAGCTGACGACAAGATGTGATCTAATGGGAGATGCAATCTAGATAGCAATAATAATAGATCATTTATACAATACACTGCGTATCACTGACAATATAAAGTCTCTAACTTTACTAGCAAAGGTGTGTTACTGAAAAAGTGACAATTCCGTTGAGACCAGTTTGTCATTACAAAAGTTAATATTGGCAATCTTCAATTATGGAAGTTCGCTTTATGTTTTATTGCGGGAATCATTTATTTAGTCTCAATGCCTTATATTTATTTTCAATTAAGGTTGGCGTTTCTTGTTTGGGACCTTGGCTATTTGACTTGAATTGACTGAGATTTGTTTTGTGCCATGTTTTGGTGGATGCTCAGTCCAACTGCATGTACATGGGCAAAATAGCTTGAAATTTGACTTCATCTTTGAACACATTATTTTTTTTGTAAGCGTATCCCACTATGTTATTAGTTATTTTATAAAGTCTTGCATGTGTTGTGATAGACCCAAATCCTGCCATTCACAAAATTTTTCTTGAAAAATCAAATGTTTTGAGTCCACGCGTCACTAGGCCATCATAAAGTAGCCACAAAGGCTACTACCAGAACGTTTTGTGGGAACACTTTTGGGGATATTGGAAGAAATTTCTATGTTTCAATATGGTGACATTATATTCGTTGAATTTCGAGGCGCTTTATCTTAAAACTATGGAGTATAGCTTGTAGATTTCATTCCACTTTGTATTACCTAGATGTAGATATGCTTTGTACATCTGTACATTAAAAAATTACGATTGAATATCATAACTATAATGTTTATACGTTTTAGCGAACTGTTGATTCGTGGATTTGTCTTCTCTATCTCAAAATACACCATGAAACCATGAAACTCAAATACCGGTACACCTTAAAACCTTGGATGATTGGTGATCCAACATTCTATTTAATAGAAATGAATATGCTATGGCTTCAGATGCTTTGTTATGAGTTGACATATGCTCTTCGAGGAGTCCAATGTATGTTTAAACCACAATTATATGTACATTGTGTTGTTATAAAAGTAATGAAATTATTGTTATTATTATTGTATTATAATTGTGTTATTTTTATAAAGATTTGCAGCGAGCCCCATCGTCCTACATTGATACTCTGGGGCTAAATGGAGTGGTTAGTGACTCGAGCAGTGTTCCTAATAGGATGAGCATAGTCTTACAACGTAACTCTGCAGACGAATCTAACATCAACCCTAATGATTACTTCCGTGTCGTGCAGTCTGCTAACAATCTGGCCAGCATACAGCTGATCAGAGAAATTGACTTTGACGTAAGTGTTAATTGAAAAGCCCGTTTGTAATGGACAATTCATACGCAAGTATTTGGGGCATTTATAGATCGGCGTTCTCTTTGCAGGTCCTCTGTTACAAAACTAAACATTATGAACTGTGCCAATTCCGTATTAGTATTTCAATAAATCAATTGCAATTAATTCAGCGATGTGAGGTAGTATTGTATGAAATCTAGGTCTTACCTTGGTCAGACATCATAATAAAATGTTTTCTAAATCTACATACAAAGTGTTTACGAGCGACCGCATTCAATATAATATATAGGATGACACTGTAAACAAGCACGTTGAGAAGTATGCACAAATTACAAATTCCTGATGTATGTAATCATATACATAAACAGGTATTAGGGCAAGCTTGGAACATAACTATTTGTAAATAAATTGTATATAATCCAATGCATGAGGTCCCAGCGTATGTAATTCTGGGAATTTATCAACCTAATTAAATTTTAAATCTCTGGTAGACCTTCATCGCTGGGCCTTATCACAGTATTTGCAGCAAACTTTGTTCAGATTTCTAACGGGTTTAAATTATTCAATTACAAGCTATTACCTTACTCTCATGTAATTTCTAGAATTATATAATACAGAAATGTTCTGATATTTTCATCGAGATGTTTCACAGTGCATTAAGTGAATTAGTAATTCAAGGTTTGTTATGTGAATGTGATAAAATATTTGCCATGGAAACTAACTTTGTAACTGTGGAATTGAATGGCTGCAGTGACTAAGGAAAGATACCGGTTTGGTACAATGTACGGACAGTGAGCTGCTGTGCACTGCCATCTGCCATGATATGTCATATTATGGGTAGGCTGGGCTGTAGGGCTAGGTAATAGACATGGTAGTGTAGTGTAGCGTAATGTACTCGCAGGTTGCTAGGCACTTGAATGCTACGGCAAAGGTATGCAGTGATCTGCTCAGCCTTGTCATAATATTGCAGTGAGTAACCTACTGTACACATCCATATACATATACACCCATTGTGCATTTTGGAAACAATTTGCTTTGTGAAATTTAGCTTCTACCACAGGGTAACCTCATTAATTTTGTTGTGTATGCTTTTATATGCAGCATCATTTGGGCCGACAGCAACTGCTATTGAGCAGCAGAAAATTACATCGGCAACGTATACATCATTCCTTATTCTGTTATTAATACTTGGGAAAATTTGTTGTTTACGGTACCAAAATTGTTCAATCAATCGATTAAGGAGGGAATTGTCCAAACTACCATAAATCACAATTCACTGATAGTTAGCGGAAGTTGGAATTTCTGGTCAATAATTTTGGCGTACAGCGAAGGCCCAACGGTTTTGGAGAAATGGTGGCCCATTCTAAACCCTTTTGTGTTTTTGGCAGATACATAATACTCGCATGGGTTCCCTTCCTACTACCCAATCTTCATGACCAATGCTACTCTTAATTATTGCTTGCTGAGGGTGCTTAGTATAAGCAGCAGCAGGGGTTGATGGGTGGGGCTTAATGCAGGGCAGCACTATTTTTGATTACGGTTCTAGCAGCTACATACTACCTGTATCCATTCCCAGGTGGTCTAGTGGTTAGGATCCGGCGCTCTCACCGCCGTGGCCGGGGTTCGATTCCCCGTCTGGGAAATAGTTTTTTACAATGATGGTAGATGTGGACAATTATACGCACATTGCATATACTTACTTGCACATTGTGTGCAATATATAATATTATGTTATAATATTATAATCATATATCAATTATTAATTTTTATTAATTGAATTATTATTTCACAAATCATGTGTATTTCTAACAAACATTCTACATGTAAAGTACTTATTTATAGTAAATAAGAAGATATTTGAGTTTATTGTTTTATCGGTAATACATGTAGATGCTGGTCTATTATACCACTGCTGGTCTAATTAGAAATCTCCAAATCTGGAGAATCTGAACTTGCTTATCAGGTGCTAACTGCTGCCTCTGACATCCAAACTGCTGCCTGTTGCCTACGGTTGCACACAATATAATTAATGGAAACTTGTTTGTGTTTATTTGACCTGGTGCACATTTGCACGCTTCTATCTGTTGACTACACTTGCCTTTGCTATTCATACTCGGTTTATGTAGTATTTGTTCTTATGTTACAGCCTGCACCTAGGCCAATAGTGAATGATCCTGTGCTAAGAGATACGGCTTCCATATCCATTACACTCAACTGTATTCCATCTCAAGGACCATCTGTAAGTGTGAATATAGTGTAATAATGTAATGTGAATGTATGTAATGACAGATGTACAAACGAGCTACAAACTGTGCAGTACCAACACCATGCTGCAGTAACAAACTGTGCGCTACACCACTACAGTAGCAAACTGTGCACTACACCACTACAGTAGCCAACTGTGCGCTACACCACTACAGTAGCCAACTGTGCACTACAGTAGCACACTGTGCGCTACACCACTTCAGTAGCCAACTGTGCGCTACACCACTACAGTAGCCAACTGTGCGCTACACCACTACAGTAGCAAACTGCGCTACACCACTACAATAACAAACTGTGCGCTACACCACTACAATAACAAACTGTGCGCTACACCACTACAGTAGCAAACTGTGCGCTACACCACTACAGTAACAAACTGTGCGCTACACCACTACAGTAACAAACTGTGCGCTACACCACGACAGTAGCAAACTGTGCGCTACACCACGACAGTAACAAACTGTGCGCTACACCACGACAGTAGCAAACTGTGTGCTACACCACAACAGTAGCAAACTGTGCGCTACACCACGACAGTAGCAAACTGTGCACTACACCACGACAGTAGCAAACTGTGCGCTACCCCACTACTACAGTTTGGTATGTCGCGTTATTTTATCAACATGCACAAACATACCATGTAAAAGTAAAGGAAATTTGAACAATTATCATCTTATGGTACACCGTGTAAAAGTTAGATTCAATGAGATGATAATTACGGGCTCCATTGCAGATATTATGTATATCATAAGCAAGCAGTTACTGTACCAGTAGTTAAAAGTTTGCTATATTTGCTGTAAAAGAAGATATCTCCATTGACAGTGGGCTAACTTGTCAATGTTCTGCATTTGGGCAGTTTGACTGACACCCATGGTGTAATTTTTATTGGCAGTTAAGTTAAATGCTTACATGTATAAATGTATTATTACACTTTCTAAAACTGCAAACATTTAGGTGATGCATTTTGTTTTTCTGTCCTTTTTCTCCTCGGTAATTTGCTGGGTTTACGATATTTGCAGGATATTATTACTATACGGAGAGTTATTGGTATCAAGTCTTTAGATATTTGGAGGAGACCTATAATATTGGGGACACATTTATGATTGACAAAATGATTGTTTGATTGTCAGGTCAGAGTCGGCCAAAGACTTAAAAGCTTCAAGTTGCTCCTGACTTTCTGGGCATAAATAAAATCAGCTAGGTGTAGCTTAATTTTAAGCTGCTCAACTTTTAGGACTCAGCAAAGTATCAAAATCGAAGCTGACCTTTGGGGAAAGATTGCTCATTATTCGTTATTCTAAACCTGATAACCTTCAGCAGTATTTTTGTAACTTGCTGTAATGCTGTCGGTGTGTTGTGTATAGCATATACCATTCCGTTTTCTTGCACCCGACATCTGTTATAACATGGCTATATTTACCCACAGAGAACGTTTGCCCTGACTGTTTACATCAATGACCTCAATGACAATGCGCCGGTATTCAGCCAGTCATCCTACGCCTTTACAATCTCCGAGTCTACACCAGTGAACATGACGGTGTGGGAACCTCTTGGTCCTAAAGTCACAGACCTTGACAAGAATGAGAATAGCCATATATTCTTTACCGTTCTGCCTAATGATGATACGGGGGCGGTAAGTATTGTCCATATCCTTAAGTTTAATCGATCTTTGCTAGAGTGCACATTACGCAATTCGTTCTTTGTTGAACTTTACTTCATGAATAAGCCTACTTTCTGAGAATAATTTGATCTCTCGTCTGTTTTCAATAATTTACACATAAATATGCATAGGAATAAATTTGTAACTGTTGCAGATGTGATGAAACATTTCTGTTTCCATGTGATAATACACCATATTGCCAGGCTAGCTTACACTTGAAGTCACAAAATATTCTGGAAAACCATGATTTCTCTTGTCGGAAATTGTCCACCAAACTATACAAATATTGTGTGATGAAGTGTTTGTATCATATCATTTCAGTTCAGGAAGTTTGACATCGCTGTTGCCAGAACGGGAGAGCTCAAACTAATCCAGCAGTTAGATTATGAGAGTTTACCTGCGAACAGGAAGTACTATGACCTGACGATTCATGTGCGAGTGAGTGTACACAATATTATACTAATCTATGGCTCTGCTTATTTGAAGTTACATCTAATATTTGCAAGTTGCTTGTTAATATTGTTTGTATTTGTCATTTATCTGTGTGTAAACCTACATGTACGTGTACGTGCTATGATTGGAGATTATATTACTGCTGTGATTATCATCTGCAATGCATTCCAATATTGTTATAATTATATATAATAATATATAATATATTATTATATATAATTATTATCGAGTTAATTGATATGAAGGCAAAATTTTGATTCCCAGATTTTTTCAGAGTTACCTTAATTTCACATTGGCATCCAACGCGATGTTC